>JARSSU010026920.1:0-20843 GCA_029619165.1 Eurosta solidaginis
CAATTTATCGTTATTGCTTTTGGTAAATACTTTTTTTTGTACATATAGATATTGTTAGCATTATACTAGGCGCATTAGCATTATATCGATTCGATATCAGGTTACACTCAAAACTGAGTTCTACGATAACATGTGTAATAATTTTTGTAAGAATTTATAATGTATTATAATTAATAATGAATTATAAATAAATTGTAATTTAAAATGGGAATGCTGGCGTCGCACTTACTTAGAAGGCACTTAGATAAAAACAGGTAAGGGGCCACCGAAAGATTAGGTGCGTCGGTGGCCATGGTTATTGAGGTGGGATAAATGCACCGGGCGTCGCAACAACACCCGCGGCGCCCCAAGTTATATTCGGCCTTTGTTGTATTTTAATTTTCAGCTTTTTTGTTTATTTCGATTTCAGCGTTGGTAACAGGCCATGTCCGCGTTCGGTAAATTTTTTTGCGCGTTAATTTTTTTTGAATTTTGAATTTTTAAATTTTGGAATGTTACGGGTTGTCCGTGGCATCCGGTTCGACCGGATGTCGTTTTGATTTGAATTATAAGCGTTTTGAGTCGGTCTCTGCGCTTCTGTCAGTTATTTTGATTTGACAGCGCTAGTTGATAGGCATGATAGAACTTTTTCTGCTTATGGCGCAGGAACAGTAAGGTTGGCAAGGACCAGCCCCAGCGACAATGACTAGCACTGTGCACCAACACATCATGCCGACCGCCTTCCTTACTGCTCCTTGTAATGCGTTTCCATAACACAATTGCTTGCTTTTTGTAGCGACGCTCGAAAGAAGCTTTCGTGTGCAGATCTTGAGGGTAGAGAAATGTAGCTACATGACATATCTTGTACGCGTTCTAACGCGTAGTCTCGTGTGTACTTTTTCTTAAAAACAAAATGTTTTCAAAGTTCTTGTGTGTGTGGTAGCGAAAAGGTTTCTCCCCGAAGGCTTGGGGTAGTGTTTATCGATGTGTTGGTCCATTGCCGGATACCAGACCGGTACGCCCCCTCGGCAACACAGCACCATTAAGGTGATAGCCCGACCATCTGAGGAACGATTTATATGGCCACATAAACCTTCCTTCAGGTCCATCCTACCTGCTCATCACCAAGTTCTGAGGAGCTATGGCAGTCGCCACAGCCTCGTCTGTTAGTGAAACAGGATTCAGCGCCGCGGTATAGGTGAGGTTGACAATGGGTTTGGAGAAGAAGCTATCATACTGCGCTCGGCAACTGACTGGGTTGTGGGGCGCTGATAAACACAGCTCCTAGAAGCTGGATTTAGTCGCCTCCTACGACAGGATACTAACGCGGGTATATTCTGACCGCCTAGCCTGCTGGGGTTTTTTCAAACACAAGTCTGAAATTACACAGTGTTGGAGAAAATGATTGAAATTTGAGCGATTTACAAAGTGGTGGTGTGTTGTTGTAGCGATTAGGTTACTCCCGAAGGCTTTGGGAGTGTTATCGATGTGATGGTCCTTTGTTCGGATACAGATCCGATACGCTCCCGGTAAAACAGCACCATTAAGGTGCTGGCCTGACCATTCGGGGAACGATTTATATGGCCACATTGAACCTTCAGGCCATCCCTCCCTCCCATCCAAGTTCCATAAGGAGCTTGGGGTCGCCAGAGCCGCGTCTGTTAGTGAAACGGGATTCGCCGCTCGAAGGTGAGGTTGACAATTGGTTGGAGAAGCTATATATTGCGCTACACAAGGGTTTTATTAATTTGTTAATTTTTTCACCCGTGCTTTACACTTGATACTAGCTGTGGTTTTCTTGCGTTGTTTTTTATTGGTGAATAAGAACTATATAAAAGGATAAAGGTATAGTGTGCGCGAGCAAGCCATATATGTCATGAGAAAATCCCCAAAGCCCTAGTCAAAGCACAAGTGAGAGGTATTAACTCTTTAAACAACAATCCGCCATTGCTGTTGACATTTTTTAACAGGCGTGTTGTGTGTGGTACAAAATTTAGAAAGTTCCAGTGTTAACTAAAAGTCAGTTTGTAAGGAAAACATATCAGTAGAAACAATTTTATTTATAATTGATAAGTTGAAACATAACCTTAATTAGAAATAAATAATTCGGATTTTTTATTTTTGATGTTTAAATGCATTGTTAAACGTGCGAAGGAAAGATAAAATTTCTACTGCTCTTTCATTGCACCACTGTTTTGCTACAAAAAATTCTTCGCAGTTTCATCAAATTCGTCGTGTTGTGAAGGGTCGCGTGTACGCGTCGTTTACGTGAAATTTCTTGATGAAAAATTTAGGTGTATTATTAAAAAAGTTATAATAGTGGATAGCACACTAGTAGAAAATACACGAAACGAATTCACAACTCACGCACGAATATACTTAAAAAATAAAAAAAAATTGGGACGTGCGAATATCCATGCAAAAAGTAGACGAAAAGTCGCATAATAAAAAATTTCATAACCTAGACGTAAATAGATTTTTCTCTCCGTCGTATGTAAACTTAGCAATAGATTTCACATAATAGAAATATAATTAGTGAAGCAGTGTATAAAATAGCATTATTTATTTATAAATATAAATGTGCATATAAAATGGATTAAAATAAACTCTTCTTGTAAGCCACACTAAAAAATATCGCAATGGAGTTGTGAGAACGAAATAAAAAAGCAAATGGTTAGCAGCTGCAATATTTGTCGAGGGCAGATGTATTCGCAGGTACTTATACGACAAGTGAAGGAATAGCGGGTAATATTCCCGAAACAGAAAGGTGAAATTGTTATAACGTGCTTCATTTGTAAAAGGAGAAACGTTTTTTATAGGACAACACACGTTGCACTGGTTTTATATTGCAGTACATCAATGCAAAGATTTCTTGGGGAAACGCAAAGCCAATGGAGACGGAGACAATGTGTAAGTAGATATAAAATGATGTATTGTGTATACAGGTATATATAAATTCATTCCATATGTTTGCAGTAAATAACCAAACGCCTATTCCCCGTCCTCCTTGCAGATTGCTCATCAATCTATTTGGTCTGGATATTTAGTTATTAGCTGGGTGTGCCTATTAATTAGATTAGATTAGATTATTTATTTATTACGGCCAGAAGCCTAATTCGTAAATTTGAAAATATTACAGTTTTTTATCTTATAGCTAAGGTTTTACAATATTCATATAATTTTGTTTTAAATACTGTTATTTGGTTGCAACTTTTTATATCCATAGGCAGTTCATTGTAACTTTTCAGACCCTTGTAGAAAATGTTCTGTTGATCAATTTCAGTTCTAAAAAACGGCAATTTGAAATTATGTTTGCTCCTCGTATTTATGTTGTGAGTTTGCTCAACTAATGCTATATTTTTATTTAAATACTCAGGTACATTTCCATGTTTGATATTAAATATGAATTTCATGGAGTGGAAAAAAATCTTTTGTTTCACACTTAACCAGTCTAAAGTCTTCAACATGTCAGCCGTTCGTGTATCTCTAGGTTTCTGAAGAATAAATCTCATGCATCTATTTTGAAGCTTTTGGAGCTTGTCTACTTCTTTATCCGATATTATGAATAGAATGGACGGGCAGTACACGAAGTGCGGTTCTATAACTGATTTATATAAGATTATTTTGTACTTTTTCTGAATGAATTTCGTTGTTCTCTGCATCACTCCTATTTTATTAGCAACTTTTTTAATTGTATAATTTATATGATCTTCAAATTTGAGTTTATTATCAATTATTATTCCTAAGTATTTTATACTGTTAACTCTTTGTATGATTTCATCATTTATTTTTAGCTCGGCTATATCCTCCTCATTGATATTCCTCCTTGTTATTATCATATATTTAGTTTTATTTATGTTTAGTTTCAGTCTATTACCACACAACCATTTATACAAGTTATTTATTTCATGTTGCATTTTGGCGAGTGCAGTATTAATATTATTTTCACTTATCATAATTAATGCATCATCCGCAAAAAGTCTAATTTCACAACCTTCGATAGCATTGACTATGTCATTTATGTATATAAGAAATAATATAGGTGCCAATACTGAGCCTTGAGGTAACCCTATGGGTACCTCTAATTCATCCGACGTCACAGCATTTATAACTGTTTTCTGCTTTCTCTGCTTCAAATAGTTGCGGAACCATTTAAGTTCAATATCAGTTATGCCAATCCGCTGCATTTTTTTTATTAATATCTCTCTATCCACCGTTTCAAAAGCTCTTTTGAGGTCAAGGAAAACTGAAACCACTACTTTTTTGTTGTTTAGCTCTTCTTTCCAATCAGATATCACCAAGTTCAGCGCTGTCTCACAGGAGTGTTTTTTCCTAAATCCTGACTGTTGGTAGACTAGTATATTATTTACTTCAAGATGATTCACCAACTGATTCTTAACAACGACTTCGAGAATTTTAGCATCACTTGGCAGGGTATTTATGGGTCTAAGTTCTTCAGGTTGCATTGTCTTTTTAACTTTTTCCACAGGTATTATTGTTGACGTTTTCCACATTTCAGGTACTACACCATCTTCTAAGCTGTTATTAATTATTTGAGCATAGAAATATCCGGTATACGATATACAATCTTTTAGTACACCTTCGGATAGCAGTTTTCTTCCACCTATTTTATATTTAAAGTCTGTTAAGATATTAATAACATCATCGGTGGTAATTTCAGCAAACTTTAATTTTGAATGGACTTGTGTATCCTCTAGTGCTACTTGACAGGTTTCGATGTTATTATTAATTTCAATCACACTGTTTACAAAAAATCTATTTAGACCATTCGCCAGATCGGTTTCGTTTTCAACCAGTATGCCATCCAGTATCACCTTTTTTATCCCTTCGTTATCTTTAGTTTGGTTGACCGTTTGTTTGAGATATTTCCACATTTCTTTAGCATTATATTCATTCAAAATGATTTTATTCTCCATATACTTTATTTTTTTTCAATTTGACTAATTTTTTGTAAGACCTATTTATATTTTTATATTCATCCCACTCTCCAGTTTGTAACGCACGCGTGTACATATTGTATTTATATTTATTCATTTGTGCCAATTCTCTATCATACCATTTATTCATTAACTTGATATGCACTTCTTTCTCGTAGGTTAAACTTTCCATAGCCTGAATCATTATATTATTAATTAATTCGACTTTTACATCAATTGATAAGTTTATAGTAAAGTTGAAGTTAAATGATCTAAGGACGCTTATTAAAATATCACTATTATATTTGTCCCATGCTATGATTTTCTTGGTCAGTCTCATCTTGTATACTTTGGACGTTTTAATATTAAATTTTATAGTTTCATGATCAGATATTTTGTATTCCTGCAAATTATTACAGAGAATTTCATCCGAGTTTGAAAATAATAGATCAATTTTCGATTCACTTGTATCTGTGATTCGCGTATTAAATTCTATTTTTTGGCTCATCCCCATCACAGCAAATATCTCATTTAATTTAGTACTATATGTTGAAATGCAGTTCATGTTAATATTAAAATCACCGACTACTATATTATGGTTACTTTTTTCATATTTATCAATTAGAATTTCATTTAGGTATTCAACAAAAGCTGCATCACTAGTGCTCGGCGAGTGGTACAGAACTCCAATCTGCCACTTTTTATCAACCTTCTTCAGTTTTATTACAATGCACCAAACGTTTTCATTTATGTTATCATTATAGATTACTTTAACATCAATTGTACTATGTACATAAACTAACACACCTCCTGTGTGCCTACTCGGGAATCACATCTTATCATTTTATAGGTTGCTATTTTTATTCATTGTCTAGAATAATTTGGTTTGTGCAAGTTTCAGAGCACAGTATGATGCCTAGTCTATGAACTTCCGCCAACACTTCCACTCTGATTTGTTAGCTACTAGGCTATTTATGTTTAAATAGATGCATTTAAAGCATTGTTGATGTCCTTTGTGGATCGTTTTTGGTACTTTGATACTCTACGTTGGCATAACATTAGCATGTCCAGGTGAGCCAGTGCCTGATTGTAGTTGCTAGTATCTATAGCCTTTTGTTTTTTACATTAAGTGTTTTAAGTAGACAGGGCAATGTCTGCTATTGCAAGGGTGATTGGTATCAAGCCTAGATTTAATTTCTCATTAGCCTAATACAATTTATGCACATGTTTTTTTTGGTTGTTCCTTGGCCTCCATGGTTTATGTTTACCCAGCATTTGCTATACAAAACATATTCATTTATGCATTCCTAGCTTATGGTTGTACCCTTTACATTTTAAAAAACATTGTTATATCAACACCATCGGTATACTTTGCACCTTTCCCTATACTATATTCAGTTTATCTAATTTTAAGCTTCAGTGAATATTTCACATCCACCTCAAACTATTGCATTATAAAATTTTTGTGACTAAACTTTAATCGCAAAAAAATTCATATTTCAATATATCCAGAAGGTTATTTTGTACATATGCTTAATAAGGAAAATGTGATTTCGAAATAACTCCGAGGTAGCTGGAATAGGAAAAAGGACCTGGAAATAATTTACAACAGGGGTCGAAAACACGTCGTTTTCACCTTTACCGTTTTTGGTAATTCTTTACTTTAGCTCACATCTGCTAAAACTAGTCCAAAAATATCGGGAGAGGTGTCAAAGGACACGCTTTGGGCCCAGGATACGAAACGGAAAGCGGAAATTGCAAATAAAATAGAAAATTTGCATGTGATTGTTGCAATTTTGATAATTTTGTAGTACCCACAAGAAAAACTGTGGGTAAAAGTTTTTGCGCGGATAAAGTTTTGGTCTCCAAACCGGTGTTGGACCCACCCAGGTTAATTTTTTATTAGCGCGGCCGAAGCCGCCGATGCAGAAAGGTGTTCTGCGCAAAAATACTATAAATCACACCCCCGGTTTCGAAGCGCTCCGAGGTCATTTTTCAGTTTTTTGGAAATAACTTTTGACAGAAATAAAATTTTGAATTTCCGCTTTCGGATTCGTGGTCCTGGGATCAACACTCGTACTTTGACACCTCTCCCGATATTTTTGGACGAGTTTTAGAAGTTGTGAGAAGTAAAAATTACCGTCCAGGAAAAATTCGCGTTTGTCCACTTTTGTTAAAAAGTTATTTCAGGGTGCCTATCGTTTGTCCATGTTTGTCCAGGAATAATTTTCGTTTATCCCCCTTTTGTTACAAAGTTATTTCCATTGTGAAGATGGCACCTCCATTTGCGAGTAATTAAAAAGACCTAATGCCCCAAATGCCCCAAAAACCCCCAAAATTTTTCTTTTCGCTTTATTGTCCTAAATCGTATGCCCGTCGTTTGCCCATCGTTTGTCCAGGAGAAATTTTGGTTTGTCCACGTTTTGTAAAAAGTTATTTAAAATCGTGTGTGAAGTTGCCACATCCATTTGCGAGTATTTAAAAAAACTAAATGCCATTCGTTTGTCCACGTTTGTCCAGGAAAAATTTTCATTTGTCCACCTTTTGTTAAAAAGTTATAACAAAAATATTTTTTTTTCGAAAAACCAAAATTTTTTTTTGTTTCGCTTTATTGTGCTAAATCGTATGTCCGTCGTTTGCCTATCGTTTGTCCATGTTTGTCCAGGAAAAATTTTCGTTTGTCCACCTTTTGTTAAAAAGTTATTTCAAAACAAAATTCGTGTGTGAAGTTGGCACCTCCATTTGTGAGTAATTAAAAAAACCAAATGCAATTCGTTTGTCCACGTTTGTCCAGGAAATTTTTTCATTTGTCCACCTTTTGTTAAAAATTTATAACAAAAATATTTTTTTTTCGAAAAAACCCCAAAAATTTTTTTTGTTTCGCTTTATTGTGCTAAATCGTATGTCCGTCGTTTGCCCATCGTTTGTCCATGTTTGTCCAGGAAAAATTTTCATTTGTCCACCTTTTGTTAAAAAGTTATTTCAAAACAACAAAAACCGTGCGTGAAGTTGGCACCTCCATTTGCGAGTATTTAAAAAAAACTAAATGCCATTCGTTTGTCCACGTTTTGTCCAGGAAAAATTTTCATTTGTCCACCTTTTGTTAAAAAGTTATAACAAAAATATTTTTTTTTCGAAAAACACCAAAATTTTTTTTGTTTCGCTTTATTGTGCTAATCGTATGCCCGTCGTTTGCCATCGTTTGTCCATGTTTGTCCAGGAAAAATGTTCGTTTGTCCACCTTTTGTTAAAAAGTTATTTCAAAACAACAAAAATCGTGTGTGAAGTTGGCACCTCCATTTGCGAGTATTTAAAAAGGGATTCAAGGGGTTGTGTAGCGCAATATATAGCTTCTGTTGTTGTTGTTGTAGCAATGCTCGCCCCACCTAATAGCCGCGACCGATCACAAATTGTCATCAATATCCTCTAACGGGAGTCCAAGGAAACTTGCCGTTTCAACAGGGGTGGACCATAAGGAAAGGGGTGTTAGAGGCGTTGGTTCCACATTACAATTAAAGAGATGGTTGGTGTCATGTGGGGACACATTGCAAGCAGGGCATACATTTTGTATGTCGGGGTTGATTCTGGATAGGTAAGAGTTTAACCTGTTACAGTATCCAGAACGAAGTTGAGCAAGAGTGACACGCGTTTCCCTGGGGAGTATGCGTTCCTCTTCTGCGAGTTCTGGATATTTTTCTTCAAGTACTGGATTCACCGGGCAATTCCCGACATAAAGGTCCGACGCCTGTCTATGGAGTTCACCAAGGACCTGCTTGTGTTTTTTCCGCTTCATACGGCTGGGTTCTCAGGTGCCGTATTTCCTCAAAATGCTTACGGAGATGACTCCTTAGGCCCCTAGGCGGTGCTGGTTCGTCAATCAGATGTCTGTTGGGATGCCCAGGTTTCTGGGTATTCAACAGAAACTGTTTGGTCAGCATCTCATTTCTCTCCCTGATGGGGAGTATTCTCGCCTCATTATGCAGATGGTGTTCTGGGGACATAAGAAGACAGCCCGTGGCGATTCTGAGGGCAGTATTTTGGCAGGCCTGTAGTTTCTTCCAGTGGGTGGTTTTTAGGCTTGGCGACCATATGGGTGACGCGTAGCACGTAATCGGCTGGCTAATTGCTTTGTATGTGGTCAAGAGCGTTTCTTTATCTTTTCCCCAGGTACTGCCAGCAAGGGATTTGAGGATTTTATTACGGCTCTGAATTCTTGGAACAATTGCGGTTGCGTGCGCACCAAAATGTAGATCCTGATCAAACGTCACACCCAAGATTTTGGGGTGTAGGACAGTCGGTAGCGTAGTGCCATCGACGTGGATGTTCAATATGGTCGACATTTGGGGCGCCCATGTTGTAAATAAGGTCGCGGAAGATTTAGTCGGTGACAATGCCAGGTTTCGCGAGGCGAAAAAACTGGAGAGATCAGGGAGATAGCCGTTTATTTTATTGCATAGCTCATCGATCTTTGGGCCTCGGCCTGTGGCCATTATTGTGCAGTCATCGGCGTAGGAAACGATTGTGACTCCTTCCGGTGGTGAAGGTAGCTTAGATATGTAGAAATTAAACAAAAGCGGGGATAGGACACCACCCTGTGGCACCCCTTGTTTAATTCTCCTTTGTTTTGATGTTTCTTTTCTGATCACTGCTACGAGTACTGTTCTATGGTGGGGATATTGATTCAAACCGCAATTTATCTGTGTGCTAATGACATTTAGCGCGGAGTAGTGCTATGGAGTTTTCTGAAGCCATGCTGATGAGGGGCTAACTGCAAATGTGCTTGGAAATAAGGGAGCAAAATGGCTTCAAGCGTCTTTGCCACTGGCGATAGGAGAGATATCGGACGATATGACTCACCTACGTTAGCTGGTTTCCCAGGCTTTAGTAGCGGGACCACCTTGGCCATTTCCATTTCTCGGGTATGACAAAGGTGGAAAGAGACAGGTTGAAGACATGCGCTAAGTATTTGAAAACCCTCTTTCCCTAGGTTTTTAAGCATCGGAATGGCTATGCCGTCTGGGCCCACTGCTTTGGATGGTTTAGCGCGACCAATGGCGTCCTCAACCTCTCTAGCGGTGATGGTAATTGGTGACGCGCTGAGTTTGTGTTTATGTGCGTGTCTATTGGCTCTCCGTCTATCTTTGTCGACCGTAGGATGCATTATATATTGTCGGCAGAAAGCGCTCGCGCATTTTTTCGCATCCGACAGCACCTTATCGCCAAAGGCGATGGAAACTTTGTCTTTGTGCTTAGTCGGATTCGATAGGGACTTTACGGTGGACCAAAGTTTACCTACACCGGTAGAGAGGTTACAACCTCTTAGGTGCTCTTCCCATTTCGCCCGCTTGTGTTCGTCCACAAGCAATCTGATGCGTTGGTTTATATCCCTTATTTGGGGGTCGCCTGGATCAAGCTGTCTTATAAGGTCGCGTTCCCTCGCTAAGCTCGCGGCCTCCGCCGGAAGTGGGGCCGGATTTCGGGAATTCTCCCGGCGGGAATGAAATGTGCCGAGGCGGATTCAATGACCTTACGGAAGGCACGCTCCCCTTGGCGGGCATCAGTCGGGATAGGGAGGGCAGCAAAGCTGCTGTCTGTTGCAGATTTATATTCTTCCCACTTTCCTTTTTGAAGTTTATGAAAGTGCGTTTTTCGGTGACGATGAAGTCGGCGGTACGCTCGAACGAAATAAGTATAGGCAGGTGGTCGGATGCCAATGTTACCATCGGCTGCCAGTTGACGCAGTTTACGAGTTCTGCGCTCACGATTGAGATATCTGGCGAGCTATGACAGCTTCCTACCATACGTGTGGGGGCGTCTCCGTTTATTGTGCAGAACGTCGTTTCGTCTATTTGATCCGCCAACATCTCACCCCTACTGTCCGCCCGCAAGTTTGAATGCCATAGGTCGTGATGGGCATTGAAATCGCCTAAGATAATGCGATTGTTGCCAGTGAGTAAGGCCTCGATATTAGAGCGGTATCCACTGGGGCAACAGATGACAGGAGGGATGTAGATGTTGATGATTTCTAGATTTGCATCCCCTGACCGGACAGATAGGCCTTCACGTTCTAAGACATTGTCACTGCCGGTCGATGCCAGGATCAAATATATGATATTGCACAGAGTGGTGTATATAAACGCGAGGCCGCCTCCATTTCCGCTCCGCGGTCTTTCCTGTGGACACTATAACCAGAGCAGGTCTGCAATGCAGATCTTGCCGTGAGTTAGTCTCTTGAATCGCAGCAATGCGGATGTTGTGCCGCTTCATGAAATCGACTATCTCCGTAATCTTCCCAGTTAGTCCATTACAGTTGAACTGCAGAATTCTGAAGTGCATGAGGGTGACGCCGCCACTCTAGGGGTAAGTGAGGGGTGACTACGCCTAGGTTGTGGAGGCCAGGACGCAATTGCTGTTGTGGCCTTGGGACTGGGCGCCCTTGGGCAAGCATTGGGGTACCCGGATGATTTGGGTTTGCGACCTGGCAACATGGCGCGATGAAACCCGTCGGGGGGGTTGCCGTCGCGGAGACCAGAACATCTAGGAAAGTGGCACCACCCAAGGCAGGAGCTGCATTGAGCGGATGTCGCAAACCTATATATTCTGTGCTGGCAGACGGTGCAAACGGAGGCAGGGACTAAGAGTCTGTTTCCCTGACCTGCACGATTGCTGCCAGAAAAGAGGGGGGGAGAAGAAGACGGGGGCAGGGGCTGATGCTCAGCATTGCTACCAGCTCTACTACGAAGGTAGTAGTTATGAGTGGTATCAGCTGTTTGAGTTGTTGGCGCCGTGGGGCGCGAGCAGCAGCGGGTACTTGTTGTGGCTTGCTGAGCAGCGAAGCTGCTGGAAGGTAGTGGGGATACGCTTAGGCGTAGACTACGGGACGCCCTTGGGCGTGAGCAGCAAGGAGCCACAAAAGATTTATAAAAGTTACGTGGACGTCGGGTTTTGGGATCAAGCCCAGAACAACCTGTCCGATGCAACCATCCCTTGCACGAGACACACTGAACAGAGTATGACCGTCCTAAAAAGATTCTTTTCTGGCAAATGCAGCAAAACCATTTCTCATGACCGGGGTCAGGAGACGGACCCGGATTGGGTTCGATACCTTCCCGGAGTAAGAGAATATGTAGCAGCCCTGCTGCAAGGAGCTGCTGGGAGGATGACAATTTGTGGGAGGGACGAAACAAATTAAATGGGGTCACACTGAAATGACAGTCCTTGGTCGGGAAAAATCCCGAGTCGCTCCGGTACATAGAACCGACTGCCTTGGGAAGCGCAGCTTCTCCAACCCAATTGTCAACCTCACCTTCGAGCGGCGAATCCCGTTTCGCTAACAGACAAGGCTCTGGCGACCCCAAGCTCCTCATGGAATTTGGTTGTGGGGAGGGAGGGATGGCCTGAAGGTTCAATGTGGCCATATAAATCGTTCCCGAGATGGTCAGGCCAGCACCTTAATGGTGCTGTGTTACCGGAGCGTATCGGATCTGTATCCGACAAAGGACCATCACATCGATAACACTCCCCAAAGCATTCGGGGAGTAACCTAATCGCTACAACAACAACAACAACAACAACAGTATTTAAAAAAACTAAACGCCATTCGTTTGTCCACGTTTGTCCAGGAAAAATTTTCATTTGTTATAACAAAAACATTTTTTTCGAAAAAACCCAAACAATTTTTTGTTTCGCTTTATTGTGCTAAATCGTATGTCCGTCGTTTGCCCATCGTTTGTCCATGTTTGTCCAGGAAAAATTTTCGTTTGTCCACCTTTTTTTAAAAAGTTATTTCAAAAAAAACAAAAATTGTGTGTGAAGTTGGCACATCCATTACGAGTATTTAAAAAAACCAAATGCCATCGTTTGTCCACGATTGTCCAGGAAAAATTTTCTTTTGTCCACCTTTTGTTAAAAAGTTATTTCAAAAAAACAAAAATCGAAACAAAAATTTTTTTTGGGTTTTTTCGAAAATTTGTTATAACTTTTTAACAAAAGGTGGACAAACGAAAATTTTTCCTGGACAAACATGGACAAACGATGGGCAAACGACGGACATACGATTTAGCACAATAAAGCGAAACACACATTTTTTTGGGTGTTTTCGAAAAAAAAATTTTTTTGTTATAACTTTTTAACAAAAGGTTGATAAACGAAATTTTTCCTGGACAAATGTGGACAAACGAATGGCATTTGGTTTTTTTAATTACTCGTAAATGGAGGTGCCTACTTCACACACGATTTTTGTTTTTGTGAAATAACTTTTTAACAAAAGGTGGACAAACGAAAATTTCTCCTGGGCAAACATGACGAACGATGGGCAAACGACGGACATACGATTTAGCACAATAAAGTGAAACAAAAAAATTTTTTGGGTTTTTTCGATTTTATAACTTTTTAACAAAAGCTGGACAAACGTGGACAAACGATGGACAAACGAATGGCATTTGTTTTTTTTAATTACTCGTAAATGGAGGTGCCAACTTCACGCACATTTTTTGTTTTGTGAAATAACTTTTTAACAAAAGGTGGACAAACGAAAATTTTTCCTGGACAAACGTGGACAAACGATGGGAAACGATGGACATACGATTTAGCACAATAAAGCGAAACAAACAATTTTTTGGGTTTTTTCGAAAAAAAAATTTTTGTTATAACTTTTTAACAAAAGGTGGACAAACGAAAATTTTTCCTGGACAATCGTGGACAAACGATGGACAAACGAATGGCATTTGGTTTTTTTAATTACTCGTAAATGGAGGTGCCAACTTCACACACGATTTTTGTTTTTTTTGAAAAACCTTTTTAACAAAAGGTGGATAAACGAAAATTTTCCTGGACAAACGTGGACAAACGATGGGAAACGACGGACATACGATTTAGCACAATAAAGCGAAACAAATTTTTTTGGGTTTTTTCGAAAAAAAAATTTTTTGTTATAACATTTTAACAAAAGGTAGCCAAATGAAAATTTTTCCTGGACAAACATGGACAAACGATGGGGAAACGACGGACATACGATTTAGCACAATAAAGCGAAACAAAATTTTTTTGGGTTTTTTCGAAAAAAAATTTTTTTGTTATAACTTTTTAACAAAAGGTAGCCAAATGAAATTTTTTCCTGGACAAACATGGACAAACGATGTGCAAACGACGGACATACGATTTAGCACAATAAAGCGAAACAAAAATTTATTTGGGTTTTTTCGAAAAAAAAATTTTTTGTTATAACTTTTTAACAAAAGGTAGCCAAATGAAAATTTTTCCTGGACAAACATGGACAAACGATGGGGAAACGACGGACATACGATTTAGCACAATAAAGCGAAACAAAATTTGTTTGGGTTTTTTCGAAAAAAAAATTTTTTTGTTATAACTTTTTAACAAAAGGTAGCCAAATGAAAATTTTTCCTGGACAAACATGGACAAACGATGTGCAAACGACGGACATACGATTTAGCACAATAAGCGAAACAAAAATTTTTTTGGGTTTTTTCGAAAAAAAAATTTGTTATAACTTTTTAACAAAAGGTGGACAAACGAACATTTTTCCTGGACAATCGTGGACAAACGATGGACAAACGAATGGCATTTGATTTTCTAATTACTCGTAAATGGAGGTGCCAACTTCACACACGATTTTTGTTTTTTTGAAATAACTTTTTAACAAAAGGTGGACAAACGAAAATTTTCCTGGACAAACATGGACAAACAATGGGCAACGACGGACATACGATTTAGCAGAATAAAGCGAAACAAAAATTTTTTTGGGTTTTTTTGGAAAAAAAAATTTTTTTGTTATAACTTTTTAACAAAAAGTGAACAAACGAAAATTTTTCCTGGACAATCGTGGACAAACGATGGACAAACCAATGGCATTTGGTTTTTTTAATTACTCGTAAATGGAGGTGCCAACTTCACACACGATTTTTGTTTTTTGAAATAACTTTTAACAAAAGGTGGACAAAACGAAATTTTTCCTGGACAAACATGGACAAACGATGGGCAAACGACGGACATACGATTTAGCACAATAAAGCGAAACAAACATTTTTTTGGGGTTTTTTGAAAAAAAAATATTTTTGTTATAACTTTTTAACAAAAGGTGGACAAACGAAAATTTTTCCTGGACAATCGTGGACAAACGATGGACAAACGAATGGCATTTGGTTTTTCTAATTATTCGTAAATGGAGGTGCCAACTTCACACACGATTTTTGTTTTTTTGAAATAACTTTTTAACAAAAGGTGGACAAACGAAAATTTTTCCTGGACAAACATGGACAAACGATGTGCAAACGACGGACATACGATTTAGCACAATAAAGCGAAACAATTTTTTGGGTTTTTTTTCGAAAAAAAAATATTTTTGTTATAACTTTTTAACAAAAGGTGGACAAACGAAAATTTTTCCTGGACAATCGTGACAAACGATGGACAAACGAATGGCATTTGGTTTTTTTAATTACTCGTAATGGAGGTCCAACTTCACACACGATTTTTGGTTTTTTGATATAACTTTTTAACAAAAGGTGGACAAACGAAAATTTTTCCTGGACAAACATGGACAAACATGGGCAAACGACGGACATACGATTTAGCAGAATAAAGCGAAACAAAAATTTTTTTGGGTTTTTTGGAAAAAAAAATTTTTTTGTTATAACTTTTTAACAAAAGGTGACAAACGAAAATTTTTCCTGGACAATCGTGGACAAACGATGGACAAACGAATGGCATTTGGTTTTTTAATTACTCGTAAATGGAGGTGCCAACTTCACACACGATTTTTGTTTTTTTGAAATAACTTTTTAACAAAGGTGGACAAATGAAAATTTTTCCTGGACAAACATGGACAAACGATGGGCAAACGACGGACATACTATTTAGCACAATAAAGCGAAACAAACATTTTTTTGGGTTTTTTCGAAAAAAAAATTTTTGTTATAACTTTTTAACAAAAGGTGGCCAAATGAAAATTTTTCCTGGACAAACATGGACAAACGATGAGCAAACGACGGACATACGATTTAGCACAATAAAGCGAAACAAAAATTTATTTGGGTTTTTTCGAAAAAAAAATTTTTTTGTTATAACTTTTTAACAAAAGGTGGCCAAATGAAAATTTTTCCTGGACAAACATGGATAAACGATGGGAAAACGACGGACATACGATTTAGCACAATAAAGCGAAACAAAAATTTATTTGGGTTTTTTCGAAAAAAAAATTTTTTGTTATAACTTTTTAACAAAAGGTGGCCAAATGAAAATTTTTCCTGGACAAACATGGACAAACGATGGGCAAACGACGGACATACGATTTAGCACAATAAAGCGAAACAAACAATTTTTTGGGTTTTTCCGAAAAAAAAATATTTTTGTTATAACTTTTTAACAAAAGATGGACAAACGAAAATTTTTCCTGGACAATCGTGGACAAACGATGGACAAACGAATGGCATTTGGTTTTTTTAATTACTCGTAAATGGAGGTGCCAACTTCACACACGATTTTTGTTTTTTTGAAATAACTTTTTAACAAAAGGTGGACAAAACGAAAATTTTTCCTGGACAAACATGGACAAACGATGGGCAAACGACGGACATACGATTTAGCACAATAAAGCGAAACAAACAATTTTTTTGGGGTTTTTCGAAAAAAAAATATTTTGTTATAACTTTTTAACAAAAGGTGGACAAACGAAAATTTTTCCTGGACAATCGTGGACAAACGATGGACAAACGAATGGCATTTGGTTTTTCTAATTATTCGTAAATGGAGGTGCCAACTTCACACACGATTTTTGTTTTTTTGAAATAACTTTTTAACAAAAGGTGGACAAACGAAAATTTTTCCTTGACAAAACATGGACAAACGATGTGCAAAACGACGGACATACGATTTAGCACAATAAGCGAAACAATTTTTTGGGTTTTTTTTCGAAAAAAAAATATTTTTGCTATAACTTTTTAACAAAAGGTGGACAAACGAAAATTTTTCCTGGACAATCGTGGACAAACGATGGACAAACGAATGGCATTTGGTTTTTTTAATTACTCGTAAATGGAGGTCCAACTTCACACACGATTTTTGGTTTTTTGATATAACTTTTTAACAAAAGGTGGACAAACGAAAATTTTTCCTGGACAATCGTGGACAAACGATGGCACAAACGACGGACATACGATTTAGCACAATAAAGCGAAACAAAAATTTTTTGGATTTTTTGGAAAAAAAAATTTTTTGTTATAACTTTTTTACAAAAGGTGGACAAACGAAAATTTTCCTGGACAAACGTGGACAAACGATGGACAAACGAATGGCATTTGGTTTTTTTAATTACTCGCAAATGGAGGTGCCAACTTTACACACGATTTTTGTTTTTTGAAATAACTTTTTAAAAAAGGTGGACAAAGGAAAATATTTCCTGGACAATCGTGGACAAACGATCGACAAACGAATGGCATTTGGTTTTTCTAATTACTCGTAAATGGAGGCGCCAACTTCACACACGATTTTTGTTTTTTTGAAATAACTTTTTAATAAAAGGTGGACAAACGAAAATTTTTCCTGGACAAACATGGACACACGATGGGCAACGACGGACATACGATTTAGCACAATAAAGCGAAACAAAAATTTTTTTGGATTTTTTGGAAAAAAAATTTTTGTTATAACTTTTTTACAAAAGGTGGACAAACGAAAAATTTTCCTGGACAAACGTGGACAAACGATGGACAAACGAATGGCATTTGGTTTTTTTAATTACTCGCAAATGGAGGTGCCAACTTTACACACGATTTTTGTTTTTTTGAAATAACTTTTTAAAAAAAGGTGGACAAACGAAAATTTTTCCTGGACAATCGTGGACAAACGATGGACAAAGGAATAGCATTTGGTTTTTTTAATTACTCGTAAATGGAGGTGCCAACTTCACACACAATTTTTGTTTTTTTGAAATAACTGGTTAACAAAAGGTGGACAAACGAAAATTTTTCCTGGACAAACGATGGGCAAACGACGGACATACGATTTAGCGCAATAAAGTGAAACAAAAATTTTTTAGGTTTTTTCGAAAAAAAAATTTGTTATAACTTTTTAACAAAAGGTGGACAAACGAAAATTTTTCCTGGACAAACGTGGACAAACGATGGACAAACGAATGGCATTTGGTTTTTTCTAATTACTCGTAAATGGAGGCGCCAACTTCACACACGATTTTTGTTTTTTTGAAATAACTTTTTAACAAAAGGTGGACAAACGAAACTTTTTCCTGGACAAACATGGACAAACGATGGGCAAACGACGGAAATACGATTTAGCACAATAAAGCGAAACAAAATTTTTTTTGGATTTTTTGGGAAAAAAAAATTTTTTGTTATAACTTTTTTACAAAAGGTGGACAAACGAAAAATTTTTACTGGACAAACGTGGACAAACGATGGACAAACGAATGGCATTTGGTTTTTTTAATTACTCGTAAATGGAGGTGCCAACTTCACACACAATTTTTGTTTTTTTGAAATAACTGTTTAACAAAAGGTGGACAAACGAAAAATTTTCCTGGACAATCGTGGACAAACGATGGACAAAGGAATGGCATTTGGTTTTTTTAATTACTCGTAAATGGAGGTGCCAACTTCACACACCAATTTTGGTTGTTTTGAAATAACTTTTTAACAAAAGGTGGACAAACGAAAATTTTTCCTGGACAAACGAATGGCATTTGGTTTTTTTAATTACTCGTAAATGGAGGTGCCAACTTCACATACGATTTTTGTTTTTTTGAATAACTTTTTAACAAAGGTGGACAAAACGAAAATTTTTCCTGGACAAACATGGACAAACGATGGGCAAACGACGGACATACGATTTAGCACAATAAAGCGAAACAAACATTTTTTTGGGTTTTTCGAAAAAAAAATTTTTTGTTATAACTTTTTAACAAAAGGTGGCCAAATGAAAATTTTTCCTGGACAAACATGAACAAACGATGAGCAAACGACGTACATACGATTTAGCACAATAAAGCGAAACAAAATTTATTTGGGTTTTTTCGAAAAAAAATTTTTTGTTATAACTTTTTTAAACAAAAGGTGGCCAAATGAAAATTTTTCCTGACAAACATGGATAAACGATGGGCAAACGATGGACATACGATTTAGCACAATAAAGCGAAACAAAAATTTATTGGGTTTTTTCGAAAAAAAAATTTTTTGTTATAACTTTTTAACAAAAGGTGGCCAATGAAAATTTTTCCTGGACAAACATGGACAAACGATGGGCAAACGACGGACATACGATTTAGCACAATAAAGCGAAACAAACAATTTTTTGGGTTTTTTCGAAAAAAAAACTATTTTTGTTATAACTTTTTTAACAAAAGGTGGACAAACGAAAATTTTTCCTGGACAATCGTGGACAAACGAGGACAAACATGGACAAACGATGGGCAAACGACGGACATTACGATTTAGCACAATAAAGCGAAACAAACATTTTTTTGGGGTTTTTCGAAAAAAAAATATTTTTGTTATAACTTTTTAACAAAAGGTGGACAAACGAAAATTTTTCCTGGACAATCGTGGACAAACGATGGACAAACGAATGGCATTTGGTTTTTTTATTATTCGTAAATGGAGGTGCCAACTTCACACACGATTTTTGTTTTTTTGAAATAACTTTTTTAACAAAAGGTGGACAAACGAAAATTTTTCCTGGACAAACATGGACAAACGATGTGCAAACGACGGACATACGATTAGCACAATAAAGCGAAACAATTTTTGGGTTTTTTTCGAAAAAAAAATATTTTTGTTATAACTTTTTAACAAAAGGTGGACAAACGAAAATTTTTCCTGGACAATCGTGGACAACGATGGACAACCGAATGGCATTTGGTTTTTTTAATTACTCGTAATGGAGGTGCCAACTTCACACACGATTTTTTGGTTTTTTGATATAACTTTTTAAACAAAAGGTGGACAAACGAAATTTTTCCTCGACAACGATTTAGCGCAATAAAGTGAACAAAAATTTTTTAGGTTTTTTCGAAAAAAAAATTTTTATAACTTTTTAACAAAAGGTGGACAAACGAAAATTTTTCCTGGACAAACGTGGACAAACGAAATGGCATTTGTTTTTTCTAATTACTCGTAAATGGAGGCGCCAACTTCACACACGATTTTTCTTTTTTTGAAATAACTTTTTAACAAAAGGTGGACAACGAAAATTTTTCCTGACAAACATGGACAAACGATGGGCAAACGACGGAAATACGATTTAGCACAATAAGCGAAACAAAATTTTTTTGGATTTTTTGGGAAAAAAATTTTTTGTTATAACTTTTTTACAAAAGGTGGACAAACGAAAATTTTCCTGGACAAACGTGGACAAACGATGGACAACGAATGGCATTTGGTTTTTTTAATTACTCGCAAATGGAGGTGCCAACTTTACACACGATTTTGTGTTTTTTTGAAATAACTTTTTAAAAAAAGGTGGACAAAGGAAATATTTCCTGGACAATCGTGGACAAACGATGGACAAACGAATGGCATTTGGTTTTTCTAATTACTCGTAAATGGAGGCGCCAACTTCAACACACGATTTTTGTTTTTTTGAAATAACTTTTAATAAAAGGTGGACAAACGAAAATTTTCCTGAAAAACATGGACACACGATGGGCAAACACGGACATAACGATTTAGCACAATAAAGCGAAACAAAAATTTTTTGGATTTTATGGATTTTTTTATATAACTTTTTTACAAAGTGGACAAACGAAATTTTTCCTGGACAATCGTGGACAACGATGGACAAAGGAAATGGCATTTGGTTTTTTAATTACTCGTAATGGAGGTGCCAACTTCACACACAATTTTTGTTTTTTTGAAATAACTGGTTTAACAAAGGTGGACAAACGAAATTTTTCCT
>JARSSU010026922.1:0-71502 GCA_029619165.1 Eurosta solidaginis
TCTCAACAAATATTTAGTGCGATAACTAATTTTAAAAGATTTTAGGAATATGCCGGCATTATTTTCACCGCTTCTTTCACAGTTTCTTTCACCCCAATTATCGTACAAAAAACCCATATCGTACAAAAAACATTCAGAGTCACCCGCGGCCCACCCTAAATGGCGATATCTAGAAAAATGCGCACTCCACCTATGGACTAATGCCCACTCCCTCTTAACATGCTCATGTACCACCTTTCGATTTGATACCCATATCCTACAAACACATCTAGAGTCACCCTGGCCCCACCCTAATGGCGAGTACACTCGAAAAGGCGCTCCACCTATAGACCTAATGCCCACTCCCTCTTAAAATACTCATTAACAGCTTTCATTTGATACCATATCGTACAAACATATTCAGAGACACCCCTGGTCCACCTTTATGGCGATATCTCGAAAAGGCTCCACCTATGGACCTAATGCCCACTCCTCTTAAAATGCTCATTACCACCTTTCATTTGATACCCCAATCCTACAACACATTCTAGAGTCACCCTGGCCCACCCTAATGGCGATATCTCAAAGGCGCCACACCTATAGACCTAATGCCCACTCCCTCTTAAAATACTCATTAACAGCTTTCATTGATACCCATATCGTACAAACATATTCTAGAGTCACCCCTGGTCCACCTTTATGGGGATTCTCGAAAGGCGTTCACCTATAGAACTAAAGCCCATTCCCTTTTAAATACTCCATTATCACCTTTCATTTGATACCCATATCGTACAAAACCATTCTAGAGTCAGCCCTGGTCCACCTTTATGGCGATATCCCTAAATGGCGTCCATCCATAGAACTATGGCCTACTCTCTCTAAAATACTCTTTAATACCTTCCATTTGATACACATGTCATACAACCACATTCCAGGGTTACCCTAGGTTCATTTTCCTACATGGTGATTTTCCTTATTTTGTCTCCATAGCTCTCAACTGAGTATGTAATGTTCGGTTACACCCGAACTTAGCCTTCCTTACTTGTTTATCTCACCCATGACAATTATAAAACTTATAATTTGCATTGTACTAAGATATTGTGATTTTTTTACATAATAATACTGATTCAATGTTAAGTATCTCGGTCTATCTATTAGAACCTGAAATCTGTTTTTTATCAGAATCCGTCAACAAAGATGAAATATTGCCTACAAATGTCCACCCGTGACAATGAAACATCCCTCAAAAGCAGTTGATGATCTCAAATTTCTAATTTAGTGCGCATCCCGTAAAAACAGTTCATTGTAGTGTTATACATTTTTCTGAATAATATTAACAATTTTTGGATCTATACAACGAGCTTTGGCAGTTGTCTAAAATTGTTTCTTTCTTCTATTATAATTAGAAAAAAAATTCAATTAAGAAAATATTAATAAAATATTTTTGATGTTGTAGTAAACTTTGACCCAGTACTATTACAGACGATATTTGTTTTAAATATTAGTTTCTCTTAAATTTCAACTAGCTCACTGTTCGAATCACTATGAACTGGAGCTGTCCCGTACCAATGCATTCCCTTTTGAACTTCTTCCGCAACAACCGTGGAATGCTCCACATATGCATGAGCATATCCATATGTTTTAGTACTTACATGCATTTAATTTCCTCATTATTTGAAATAAATCGCGCATCTCGCACATTGCCCCTGGCTTCTGATAGTTGTTTTATTTTCAGTTTTGTAAAATACAATTGGATCGGTACGTCACATGCAACACGTGTGTGTGCGTTGAGAAGCTTACGTGTGAAAATTACGAGGGTGGAGGGGGCTGGGCACAGAATGACTACAAAAAGGTTAAAGGCAACGTCAGCAGCAGCAGCAACATGTGTTCAATATTTGTATTTTTTTGTTGTTTGTTATTTAGTTTGTTATCGCACTTCTATATCTTTGCGTTTTATTAATTTTATTTTTTGTTTTTGTTTTCGTTCACAATATTATCTACATTTGTGTGAAAATAAGTTGTTTGTTTGCACTTTGCGTCAATGCCCTTTTGTCGCGCTGTTTCTACTTCTATTCACACAAACAAACATTTAAATTTATTTATTTGCTTTTTTACTCTTTTCACTTAAAGCCAAAACCAAAACACAGCGTGTGGCTTTCATAGAACTTTTGTTTCACTGGTTACCACAAAATTTGATTTCAATCGAGCTTAACTACAAAATATTTTGCCAAAGTTTTATGTATTTTGTTTTACTATTTAGCAAGTACAAGGGATGACAGATAAATTCGTGACCTCTTGCATTAACGTAGCACAGCTTTCCTCCAAAGCACGCCATGGTAGGTGACTAATTTTTCCAAGAAAACTTGATTACTTCTTCAGTTCATTAGATAGGATTTGTTATGATTTGATTTGAAACGAGTTGCATTTTTTCAATTAAAATGCATTACATGTGGTAATGGTTTTTAATCTTAATGGAATTTAAGAAGCATTACGTTTTGAAATTAATTTCAATTGCAATCAATTCATTCAATAGTTGTGATTTGTTGTTAATAGTAATCGAATTGAGAGTAATTAAATTGGTAATTGAGAGTAATGAAATGACGAGTAGTTAAATTCATAATTCATGGCAATTGCAAGTTTGTGAATCGGTTCAATTTGCCAGTGTTTGATTTGGTTATTGAGTAGTAATGATATCGGCAATTGAGAATAATTAATTGAGAGTAATCAAATTTGTAATAGAGTATAGTTAAATTGGTGATAAGTGGGAAGTTTCCACAAACTCTCTGCGATATGATGCAGGTGGAATTAAGAAGGGTCGGAGCATGGGCCGTTGATAATGGTCTGGGCGTGAACCCAAAATAAAACGAAGCTGGTGCTCTTTACGAGGGAGGTATAAGATACCGCGTCTCTCAACTCCGGTGCTGGCAAAACACAGTGCTTAAGTTAAGTGAGTCCGCCAACTATCTAGGGCTCACACTTGATAAGAAATTGAACTGGACACAAAACACCACGGAACGTGTCCGTAAGGCCACAGTGGCCCTCCACACATGTAAAAGGGGCAATTGGACGGAAATGAGGTGTGTCCCATATGATAGTACATTGGGTATACATGCTATAGTTAGGCCAATATTACTATACGGGGTGGCGATATGGTGGCCCGCCCCGCATAAATCCTGCTACGGTTCTGCTCTTCAAAAGGTGCAAAGATCTGCACTACTATGCATAAGCGGAGCCATCCGCACAACTCCAACGGAGGCTACTGAACCTACTACCCATAGATATAGTAGGCATTAAATATGCATGTGCAGCTATTAGGCTGAGGAAACTGACCACATGGTCTCACTGCAAACATACTTCTCGACAGATTCTGCCTACCAGAATGGGACATATTTCTGCAAACCACATAACAACTTTAACAAGGGATACGAGATATTAATCCCTCAGAGGGAACATGGGTGAATGACCTGATGGCCCACTAACAGCATTCAGATCTACAAATGGACCTAAACTGGATAACAGGGTCGTGTCTATTCGGAAACGATTGGAGATACAAACATCGTTTCGCCTTCCGGATCACTGTAGCGTATTTCACGACGACTGTGGACTCCCTTAGGGGAGAAGGGAGTCTCTCAGAAGCACATTTATATTTTCCCCAGACAGTCAAGCAGCACTGAAAGCCTTTGACCCTGTCACAGCTAATTCTGAAGCTGTAGTAGGCTGTCGCAGATCACTTAACGTGATGGCTGAACAGTTTACGCTGCATCTGGTATGGGTTCCGGGACATAAGGGCGGATGAGCTTGCAAGAAAGGGTACCTCCCTTCCACTTTCGCCATCCTGGAAGAAGTTGGGCATGTCGCTCTCCACTGCAAGCTCAAGATAAAGGAGGCTCTACTGATGGAAGCGGAAGGCAGGTGAAAGCATCATGATAGATGCCACACGATAAAACTCACATGGCTGGAATGGAATGAGAAGAGATCGCGAGAGCTTCTCACCCTCCGTAAGAGGAATCTTTCCTTAATTGTAGGTCTTCTTACGGGTCATGTTTGTATTGGACCGCATGTGGAAAGGATTGGCGCTCCATTTAATGATTATTGTAGAAGCTGCGGCAACGAAGAACAGCCTGAAACTGTTAGGCATCTACTCTGTGAATGTCCAGCGCTCGGTAGAAGAAGGCAACGTTTTATGGGCAAGATGTTTCTCGTAGATCTGACTGATATAGCTCAGGTCAATACACGACGCTTAGTTAGCTTCATAAACTCAACGAAGTGGTTTGATTAGGAGAGTAGGAACAAATCCGTGTAGTTTCACAATGGGCCTATAAATGCCTAAGTTTGCCGCTCCAATATGGACGCCAGCCACTTGAAACCTAACCTAACCTTTAGTTAAATTGGTAATTGAGAGCAGGTAACTGTGTAATTGAGAGTAATTAAATCGGTAAATATGGGTATATAATCTAGTAATTACCAGTAATCGTATCGGTTATTGAGTAATGAAATCGGTAATTGAGAATAATTAAATTAGTAATGGAGAGTAATTGAATTGGTAGTTGAAATTAGGCATATTGGTAATTTAAAATAACTAAATTGTTGGTTGAGAGTAATTAAATTGGTAATTGGGGAATATTAAATTGTCAATTAAGACTGATGAAATTCGGTAATGGAGAATAATTAAATTTAAACGATTTAACGAAGAACTGTGAGAAATCCCTTGAGGTGCTTCTCGACACACATTTCCCATCGGGAGACGGTTTAGAAGAGCCAGCAGACATCACTCACACTTTGATCACGGAGCGGGTAGTGCCGGGCTTGGTGACCGATACCAACATCGAATGGGCAGTGAAAACGTTTTCTAAGTTTAAATCGCCGGGCCAGACGGTATATTCCCGGCCATGCTACAAGTTTCAAGTATGGCGGTCGTGGAATGGCTAATAAGGCTGAATCATGTACCGCACTCTTGGATAACTGCTCGTGTAGCTTTCCTACCAAAGGCGGGAAGATCGGTTACGTGTATCCCAAAGACTATATACCCATTAACATCATTTCTGCTCAAAACCTTTGAAAGGCTGATAGATGTCTACATAAGTCCAACGTGGATGAAAAGCTGCTCTCCACAACACAGCATGCGTACACCAAAAGCAAGTCGGTAGACACCGCACCATAGGGTGGTATATGGACGGATATGGCCTTGTTTACAAAGAGGTACAAGGTCCCAAATTGGGACCAGGCCTAAGTTAGGAGGGGTGACATTACAGGAGAAACCTTGCGCAAAATATCGGGTCTGTAAACTGTCGGAGTGTAGGTCTTACAACCTTAGACGTTAGTCTATCATTAAAAAGAGAGGACTGTAGAATCATGACGGGTATTCTGACTGGACACTGCCTTCTGGCGTCACATGCCTTTAAATTAGGCTTGGTCAGTGATAGCAGATGTAGGAGGTGCGGGTTGGAGGAGGAAACGATCGAGCACGTTCTGTGCTCGTGCCCTGTACTTGCAAGGCTAAGACTCCAGCTATTAGGAGTGATAAAGCTGCCAGATCTAGAAGCAGCAAGTGGCTTAAGTCCTAGGAAGCTTCTAGTATTTGCCAAGAGGACGGAGTTATTTTATAACATAGGTCCTGGTTTTGACAGGGTTTTTCAGCTTGGTCGTTAAAACAAACTTCTGGTAACACTACGGACTTATTCAGTCATTCCTCATGGACCGGCCAGTTCAACCTAACCTAACGACGAGCTGTGCGAGCTATACGCAGACATCAACATAGTCAGCGAATTAAAACGCAGCGGCTGCGCTGGCTAGGCCATGTTATGCGAATGAAAGATGACGCTCCGGCCAAGAAAGTGTTTCTATCGGAACCCGCCTATGGAAGTAGAGGTAGAGGGCGGCCCCCACTCCGTTGGAAGGACCAGGTGGAAAACGATTTAAACTCCCTTGGTGCGACCAATTGGCGCTGGTTGGCAGAGAGAAGGAGCGACTGTGGCGCCTTGTTGGACAGCCATAACCGTTTAAACGGTTAAGCGCCAATTAAGTAAGTAAGTTAGAGTAATTAAACTGGTAGCTGAGAGTAATTTGATTGGCAACTAAGTAATAAAATTGGTCATTGATAGTAAGCGAATTGGTAACTGAAACCACTGCAGCTGATTGTTGAGCGTAATTTAAATATTTATTCGGAAGTGATTTGGCAAACGCTCCGAGTTTATTTTGGCATGAAAAGCTTCTCAGTGAAAATTGATCTGCCTTGCAGATGTCGTTCGGAGTCAGTGTAAATCATGCAGGCCCCGTCCCTCCAATTTGTAGGAAAAATTAAAAGGAGCACGACGAAAATTGGAAAAGAAGCTCGGTCTAAAATTTCTTCGGAGGTTATCGCGCCTTGTATTTATTTATTTATTTAAAAGCGCTTAAAAATATCGAGACCTGAACAATTCCCATATACATATATAAGGATATCAATTTTTTTCAATTTATTCTTTTAATTTCAAATGCGCCATCGAACGTCATGCTGAACATATATCCAGTAGATATTGCGGGGAATGCGGCCGCGGCAAGGTCGTTGGTCAGGCTTCGTGATATGAGCTATGAGCTTTCTGACTTCGTACACTCTAGCCTTCTTACCAGTTTCGACTTTATCCCTGACAGAACGGACTATTGTATGCCGACAACTGCTCCCTATACAACCTTCACCCCAGTCATTCCACCGAGAGTGCGGAAGAGGAATTATCTGGGGCATGGGACCGGTTAACTTGTTCACGGATGGGCCGAAGTTGAACGGAAAGGTTGGGTGGTCTTTTGTCAAGAGCTAAATGTAAGCCGCAAGTTTAAGTTGGCTGATCACTGCTGTGTATTCCAAGCGGAAGTTGCTGCGATTAAGGATTCGGTGGATGAAATGCTATCCAGTGCTACTACATTTAGAGAATTTAACATCTACTCTGATAGTCAAGTGGCTATCAAGGCCTTGAGCTCAACTACAGTGCGATCGAGGGTGGTCTGGGAGTGCCGGACCTCGCTTGCAATTGCATCGAATTATTATACAATTAAGATTATCTGGGTCCCGGGACATAGTGATATCCGGGTAACTGTCAAGCGGATCTCTTAGCCCACATCGGTATAACTGAACCGGGTGAGGATGGCCGCAGGGATTTCGGGATTCCGCTGGCCACATGTGGATTGCTCTCCAAAGCTGGGCCGCGAGTCAGCTCAGCAAACGTTGGGCGGACACCACGTCTTGCAGGGTATCAAGATCTTTCTGGCCGAAAGTGGATGGCAGGAGGTCTGCTCAAATAATTGGGTTCACTAAGGCTCACCTATCAATGGTCATTGGGGTTTTGACAAGGCACTGTCCCATGGGTATCCATGCGGTACGTCTCAATATACTGGAAACTCCATCCTGCTGCAGCTGTATGGAGGATGATGAGGTGGAATCACCAAATCACTTTATGCTTGATTGCCCGGCTTTTGTCAGAACTAGGCCTTCGGTCGCGACTCACTTGGATCTCACGAGGATTTATCCAAAGTTGAGATCGGTATCATTCGGAGCTTTATCGTTGCCACCCAACGATCCTCTAAGTAGCTAGATCTAAGTCACCGTTATTTTTGGTGTATGTGGTATAACAACGGACCCTCGTGTTGTCCAAGTGAGCTTTCCTTATCAGGGCAGCTACCACCTAACATAACCTAACTTAAATGCGCCATTGTAGCATTCCCGCTTACCACGAAGATCCTAGGTAAAGTAACACCATTTTGTGTCTTGTTACTATTGTTTATGCCTAAGAATTGGCCGGACGAGATATACATGCATCTACGACCGGCACAAGGCAAGGCAGACAATTTTTCGGCGAGAGACTTTTCATAGTAGATATTCACAGGAAGTTTTCGGCGACCCCGCTTAGAACAGCTTTTTTAAAGCAATTTGGCATTGGTTAGTGGTAAGCGAGCATGCTACCTGCACACCAAGGCGGCAGAACAAAGTCAGCGAAAATATAGTGGTAGACGTTGTATGGGAGAGTGTGGTCGTGCTAGAGGAAAGTAAAATGGGGATTTCGGAAAGGAAAAAGAAAATAAAGAAAACAGCAACCTGAGCTGAAAAAACGAACCAAGGAGTCCAAATTTGTATCTCAGTCGTATCGAGGGAGGGCGAGGTGTGAATTTACTCCTATAGCCAAGTAGCACTCATGGCGCTTGACTCCCTCATAATTTCGTTCAAGGCTGTTAGCAGCTGCAAGAGTTCGCTTCAAGCCGCAGCTGACTTGGAAAACACAACTCTGAGAGACCTGGTCACAGGAACATTGAGGGCAACGAAATGGCAACAATGTGCAAAGGTAGCGGCTCTGCTGGATGCTGCAGAGGCGGTCGAGATGCATCATCCACCTCCATCAAACAAAAGAAACACACATAACAAGTTTCAAGCGGTCCCAAACTGGTTCTACTCTGGCATCTGCAAGATAACAAAGCAAATCTCGCCAAATTACCATAGTAGGAGAACAGAGGACCCAGTCAAAAGGTCAAGGAAAAAATTCTTTAGGATAACTGCCACAATCACGGGGCACATGCTTGGTCTGCACGCTGAGAGAATATGGATAATTTTTAATGACATTTGTAGGAACTGCACAGTCGTGCACTACTTGTGTAAATGCCCAGACGTAGTACAAACTAGGTTTCTAACTATGAGCAGTTTTATACTGCCCGAACTTCAGGAAGTAGCTAAATGCTCTGTAAAAGATATCGGCATGTTCATTGTGCGTACCAAATGGTTTGAACAGAGCACAGACTAGCCATTCTATACAGCAGCAATTGTTTCCAGGAGAATGTGCATTAAAATGGCGTCCCGTGAGCTACTTAGGTTCGAGGCTTTGGTATCCGGGCGGCACCGCTACCAAGCATCCAACAGCATCGAAATCGAAACCGCTGCTGGAACCGAAATCGAAAATAGTTCAAAAAAATCAATAAAAACCAGAATCGAAACCGGAACTTTAGCTGTATATGTACCCACCAACCCCGAAGCTTAAAGTGGAACCTAGATTCTGAAGTTGAAAGATACGAGTGAGATGAACCCGAGCTGGTTATCGAAATTGAAACCCAACTGAGTCCTAATTAATGCCTAAAAGCAAAAAACCATAATGGTAAATTCTACCGATATGTATGTGTCAATTTTTATCCATCGCAAATAACTGTTGAATCAACTTCGCGCGAATTGTTGATTCTGAATTGAGTGTTTAAAAAGCTAAATCACCAAAAAAAAATGTTCATTTAATGAAGCTGGAAGCAGGACCGGAATCAGAGGCTGAAGTTGAAAGTTAGAGTGAGACGAACTGTTAATCGAAATTGAAACCTGAACTGACATTGCAAACTGATAAACCGAAATCAATATCTATGTCGAATTCCAAACCGGGACTGAAACCAGAGCCGAAACTAAAACGAACCCGGATTTGAAATAAATTGGCCAGTCCAAAATGGTATCGCAGTCCGCATCGAAATCGAAACCGCTGCCAGAACCGGAATCGAAAATTAAATAGAAACCTTACTGAAAATCAGCTTAAGAAAAAACCAATTAAAACTTTTCTTAAGATTTTGACGCTGCTTTTTTCAAGTCTCGAACCCAGAATTTTCGGTGTGTTAAGCGGAGCAAGCTAGCATCACACTCCGTTGGGCGTCTAGGTCTGTGTTAGCTAAAAATTATTACGATCATATGTATTTAATTGGCGAGCTTTGCTCATATTGCTTTATACAATGGTTTTGTTATTGATATTAGAGAAAAATTGTAAGGTTTACAAACGGCGATGGTTACTAGGACATATTTCTGAATTTCACTTCTTCATCAGCTAGCTTTTCGGGAGCTGAGCATTGAACTCGAATCTCCTACATGCATACCAGTGCAAAGGTAGATGCCTTTAGCTACTCAGCCATATGAATGTCCCGTTGCGCGCTAGAGACCAACTGTAAAGCTAGCTGATGAAGAAGTGAAATTCAGAAACATGTCCTAGTAACCATCGCCGTTTGTAAACCTTACAATTATTCTTTAATATCAACAAAAATTATTACTTCAACGCTCATAACAGCAATCAAAACTTCCAAAATAACAGATTTCAATCAACATTAAAATAATAGTGGCTGTTGGTATGACAGAGATTTCTGTGACACTAAAGTCATAAGAGCAAAGTAATGAGCGCCGTGAGCGTAAGTTTCTCTTTAAAATTAGCTGATGCATTTGTATAATATTGACAGTTGTTCGCTGTTGAAATGAACAATGAAATCAGTTCTTTTAACAGAAAAATCTGTTTGATAAATTAAGAATCTGTAATTTTTACAGAATATCAAAAATTTTAGTTCAAGTTTTCTTCTGTTAAAATAACTACACAAATTTATTTTCTTGAAAAAAAAACTGGGATGTATTAACCATAATGCGATAAATTTTACTGAATGTCTGTTAATTCATGAACATGCTTTTTGATTTTACTAGCTTTATTTCTTTCGGTGTAGTTGTTATTGTTTACGTAGCAGAAGTTGTTTATAAAACTATTTTCGTGGCAAAAAACTTATAATTTTATTGTAACCACAATATATCTAATCTTTTATTAATTTTTTTCGCTTCGATTTAATTTGAATTTTATCAGTTTTTATTGCTCCCTTGAAATTAAAAAGTTTTTAGAAAAAAATTTATGTTTTGCTATTTACTTATTTTTCTTTTTTTCGGAAGTGTTCTTGTTTTTTGTTCTTGTTACACTTAAACACGTGCTCTATTTAATAAAAAATTCATCAGCTGCACAGAAAAATTAACACAATTCCGCATTCGTTAGTTTTATTTGCTCTGCGCTATTTTTTATTTATTTTATTTTTTTATTATTTACCTTTTTAGCGTAGCGTTTGTACTCTGTATATACCCATGTATGAACATTAGGGTGGCCTTTATTTTGCAAAGTGTTCCGATTCTCAATCTCACCCCTCAGAAATATTTAAATAGCCTTAAAATTTCTAAGTGCAAAATTTTAGGCCAATCAAAAAAAAATTTAGAGGTTGTGCCAAGTAGCATGAAATCGTAATAAGTACGAACTTTTACGTTTCTTTGGCCTATCCTTATTCATTTATTGCGGGCGGGATTGTCTCTCACTTGTTATCAATAATTTCTACAGATTTTGCTTTCGAAACGAATTTAAAATTGGTTAAACAATAAAAAAGTTATAAAATAGAAGAGAAATCACGATTTCAATTGCGCGCAAAAGTTTCAACTTTTTATTATGAAACTTTTCGAGTACGCAGGTTTGTAGCTCATTCATTTTTAGTTACGTACAAGTTTCAAAACGCTATCGACTTCTGTTTATTTTTTTTCGAGACGGGTGCTGGTCATTTTCTTCTATTCAATCAATGAAGAAAAACTGTTTTCTTTTATATTATACTAGCAGACCCGGCAGACGCTGTTCCGCCCTAACTTTAGTCTATCTGCATAAGTTTTAAAAAGTTTTTACCTCTTACTCTCCCTTCCCCTTTTCCTTATCCTTTTATTCACTGGAGGAGGGAGGCTCTGCCGGTTCATCTATCCCTATCTCTCTATCTCCGTCTAACTCTATCTCTTTCTCAATCTCTTTCATTTTTCTGTTCTCTTTAGTTCTTCTTATTCTTCTCCATCCCTTACTCCCATCCGATGTCCAAGTCCCAGTCCTAACCCCAGTGGTAGTCCCAGTCCCAGTACCAGCCCAGTGCCAATGTAAGCCCCAGTCTCTATTTCAATCCCAGTCCCAGTCGCAGTTCCAGTCCCATTCCCAGTTCTGACTCCAATCCCAGTCCCAGTCGGTCGCGGGTTCATTTCCCGCAGAAAAGGGTCGTAAATAAGCATTAACTTGGCAACACGCATAAATATGTACATATGTTAAGCTGATATGAAATAAAAATACATACACCCATATATACATACCTATAAATGTACTCTGTAAGTTACATTAGGCCAGCAAATGATGGCTTTTTCACCATTCGATCTAATTCAAGATGTATGTATGTATTAGAGGTTTACGCCGATCACTTAATCGGCGGCGGCGGCGTGAGCGGCACGCCGGCGTACGCCGGTGTTCTTACTTTAAAAAGCTTGATTTTTCTAGTATTTAGGAAAGGTTTTGTTTGTATGTATTTAAGGAAATCAACGTGTTGGCCATTTCGGAAAGATCCCGGCGTTTTGCCTCAAGATCTCGCAAACCGTTCAAAAATTTTCAGGTGTAGCTCCTTGCGGAGGGATTGTCCCTCGTTCACTTACTCCAGAGAGGCTTCGAACCTAACCCCGGTCTTTGGAATTGGTACTGCTACGTCTGCTGAAAAGAAATAGAGATACATAAAATAGCCACACTTTTGTCTGCATATCTCGTGCAAAGCGTAGTTTCACCTAGGGTTAACTCCTAATAATCGTCGCGACCACAATTTCTTTAAATCATTTGTGGTTCCTTGGCGGTCACGCACAAAGGCGACTTACGGTTGCTATTAATGGTCTATTAGTACTCATGACTCTCGTGGCACAGGTCGCCTCCAGTTTTTTCGGCTGTTTTTAAGAGCTACAATTCCCGATGTCCGAACAGTAGCAATCCCGACCACCAGTTGCTACCACGCCTCCTAACCCTCAAACCATATGCCAGCACAGAAGCTATAGGACTGCGACTTCGAACGCATACCTTCGTCGACGTCACTTTCCTAGAAGCTCTAAGTGTAGCTCCGAAGACTTTCCAACGGATGCTCTTGTCACGCTATGCTGCCGAGCTACACCAGAGAAACACCTTGAAACGTTAGGGAGTGACTATTCGGCCAAGGATGCCGCCTTCGAAATCATAAGCAGTGTAAGTGGAAGTCATTGCGTAATGGGTGAAAATCGTATAATCCTCGGCGCATCTACATAATTAAAATTTTACAGGGACCCTGGTTAAAATTTTTTAAATGTAGACCAAAGTTTGCAGACGTTTGTGTTCACATCATTGATTTCAATAGTCTTCGTTAAATCAAAACGATATTTTAGAATGAAAGTCGACCGATTTTAAGTTGAAAGATGTTTACTGCTGTTTTCCGGCCTTATGATATAAGAGCTCATTATGGATGACCGCGTAGCTTCAGTTTTCAGACTAGTTCGACTGTCCACTACGTTAGGGACTACGGCCCTAATCGGCGGCGGCGGCGGCGTATATCTCTAGTATGTATGTCACGCTGTCCCACTCAAAGCAAGTTTGCTCGCACACTTCACGTGAATATACACACGTACTACTTTTTGGGAAAAAATGTTACTTTTGTTTAAACAATTTTGCTCATATAAGAAAAAAATCAAGTATTTTTTTTTGATGCAGAAGGAAGGTCAATATTCCAAAGTTTTACTGCAAAGAAGAAATATTAAAATCGATCCATCCGTTTTTGAGTTATAGCTGTGTAAAAAAAAATATGATTTTTTACTAGGTTTTGGCAATTTGATATATACCTTCCCCCTTTAATATATACCTTCAAATTATATTGAAAATATCCATCTGACGTAACTCAGCTTTCAAATGCAAAAAACCGTTTTTAAAATAGGAGCATTCTGTGTGAAGTGGTGGACTTACAAAGATATTTAGCGACTTTATTTTATAAGATTTGTAGATTTTTGTCTGTAGCTTGCTCTGTTATTATTGGGCCGATTTCTAAGACGGTAGTCATTTTAAAAAAGCAAGGAATTAAAGAAATAAAAATTGCTTTGAAAAGAAGGAGTAAACGTTGCTAGGATGAAGGAAACGTGCAGCCTCTAAATTTTCATAGATTGTCATAAGACTTTGTATATGTATTCGTTTTTGCGCTTTCGCACATTTCTATGAGATCAAAAATGCAAAAATTTTTTTTCCATTCAACGAAGTGCCACCCTTATATACATATGTATATATGAACATGTTTTTGTCTATCATCTGATAACGCGTTGTGTTTTGTTGAGGGCTGTAGATAGTTATTGGCCAGTAGTGGCGGTTCCAATCACGTTTTAAATTGGCAATGTGGCACGTTTTATGTTTGCAATTATAAACAATAGAATAGTACTGATTTTTATTTGCGGAAAATTATCAGCTAAATTCATTGTTTTGTTGGCAGCAACAACCTTTTTACTCACCACGAGAGATAAACTGTAAAATTAATTACTGCTCAGCAAAGTGGCCTTGGTTTAAAGCTCTTTTTGTGGAATGTTAGATGATTATTTGATAATTAGTTAAAAGTAGGCAATTTTCGTAATACAACTCTTGTTCACAATATGCTAATCTAATAGTAAACGACCTACCGTAACTTTAAAACATATGTCAAGAAGACATATGTACTAACAAAACTTCGCTAAGGCCCGGTTTTTCAGTACAAGTTAAACTCAGTTTGTCAGTTAAACTACGCTTAAACTTATTCTGCAGTTTTTCAGTCTACTTTAACTGAAGTTAAAGCTGGGCTTAAACGACCGATCTAGCAGGGTTAAACTCTAGTTAACCTATCAGTTATTTATTTGCGTTCGTTCAAAATGTCGTCGAATATACGCAACAAGCATTTGTTCTTGAGTACCATTGGGGCTCTTCATAACTATGCATAAGTACTTCTAAAATCTCAAGAGTTGTTTCGAGACAGTGGCTCAAGTTGAGAACCATAGCGAACTCAGCAAAGAGAACATTTTTTAAAAAGCAAAAAATGCTATTGTTGAAAAATTATAGTTCCCAACTTGTTATTCTCTAACTAGACTCAAATGTAAGAATCTAATGCTACAGTATTTTCACGAAAATGAAATAAAATATATATAATTCATTTTTGATTAAATACGCTTCAATCAGGTGTTTATTTCTCACAATACATAGCTGTTGGCTTTTGTGGTACCACTTCGGAGATTTTTTTCAACTTTACCTCAGCTCGATATCCAATGTAGGATATGAACTGGAGAAACAAAGGTTGGATAGCGAGTGGAGAATGAAGTTGGATATCAACTTGAGAATTATCTGGTTTAAGAATAACTAGATAATGATATTGGATATCACATGGAACTGGATATACATATATTTCCCTGGAGAAATATCTTTTAAATGTTTGTTGGGTAAACAAAATCCAGCTGTTGTCGTATCTACAAATTATCTAGATAATTGAAAACCAAAGGGGGCTTTAAACTGTGACTGAAAAAATGCTCAGTAGTTTAACTGGAGTTTAAAATTAAGTAGAGTTTAAGCAAACTCAGTTTAAGCTTAGCTTAACCAACTACTGAAAAACCGGGCCTAAATGGGTGACTCTTTACAATTTCCAAATTTTGTTAAAATTTTTTATGAAAAAATATCAAATTGCAATATTTGAGAAAAATTGGTTCATATGGAGAGTAGAAAACAAAAAATAAAGCTGAAGTTGAATCTGACGAAATTTCACAATCAAATGTAGACAAAATTCGCTCTGTAGATCGGGAGCTGAAAGTAGTTAAGAAAAGTTTGCATATTATGAGGGAGGTTCCATTGTATATACATATTTCCAAACACCCAGCTGTTATATTCTTCCATCCACCGTCTACGAAATACGCCGTTAGAATCACGGGAAAGACAGTATATCTTGCGTAGAACAATTTCCTCTCGTTTACTTCAAAGGTTATCAAATTTTCTTTCGACACCGTCTGCACACCACTCTATATATTCGGCATTCAGCACTCCATGTAACGAAACTCCGGATCCCGAAATGCCTCCATACTGCACACACTGTCTCACAAATTGGTACGGCTATAATATACATAGTCTCTTTGTTTTGTGAAAGGAGTATTTCTCAGTCTGTCTAGTACTTTATTTTCTCAGACTAATCGGTATCTCTTGTTCAGGCATCGAGCTTACTGATAAGGCATTGCGGTCCACACTCTCTAAGCGCGAGTCAGTGCTTATCATAATATCTCTATCTGCTTCTTCTCTTATTTTTCCTTTGCTCGTAATTTTTTTCAGCGGACATTTGTTCCCCAGAATTTACAGGGTATACTGTTTTAAAAGCTACTTGTTTGTGCAGTGGGCCGCAGCCTTAGAGTTAGCTTGGCCTCTTAACCTTAACTGGTTTTACTCGACTGCCTGGCAGCTCCGATTTGCAGTAGACTGGTGGCCTTAGGCTGTACTCCGCATATATTTGCTCTTCATTTTCAAACTGCTGCACCACCAAAGACGCCAGTTTGAAAAAGAACAAAAACATTTCAATCTCAGAATTTGAGATTTACGAATAAGTCTTTCAAAGCCAGCTCATAAGTAAGAAAGGAATTGGAAGTATAAAATCATCTGAAAATATTTATATTAGCTGTATTTTTGTGTAAATATATATACATATTGTAACGAATTTAGTGAAACTCCGCTTATTTTACACCTTCTACTAACGTTCGTATCGCTAAATTGTTGAATAAATAACTCCAATATTCAATAATGCAAAATGGTCTATATTAGACTACTTTGATAGTACTTCACAATAACACTTATAGTTGGCAACAATAGCGTGCTTAAATCAAACCGATTACTGACTACTCAGCTTGCTCTGCTTTTATACTCTCTGTTGCCCTGTCCGTATATTTCTAAAAATGTCTAGACGCTTCTCCCTCTAGAATCTTCTACTTGGTTACCAGCTAATGCGTGTGTATTTGTAGTTTATAGTCTCTCGCATAGGCATATGCGTGTGTATATGTGAGTACTATTTCGGCTGATGATTACATTTATATGTGAGTTATCTCTTCGTTGCCTTGTATGTATTTGGTAAATGATGATTAATGTATTTATTTAGCTTGTTTTAATGTTTTTGTTGTTGTGCATTTATTTAGTGATGTGAAGATTTGCCACAATATGCACTTAAACTGTATATGAACTGCCAAATGTGTATATCTACACTTATGAAATTGCTGCGCAGAAAATTAGCACTGCTAAATATCAGTAGCCATTATACTCAGTTGAAACTGAAATGCGTCTCTTCATTTTTTCTCTACACTATTGTCGAATTCTTTGACCGAAAAGGGTTTGAGTCCACTATTCATCGCAACCGTTTCAGCTGTAGATACACACTATGACCAACAGAGGTGCGTGTATCCGCTACTCATAACAACCCATTTTACGCGAGTTGCCGCGGGTCTTCAGTAATTACCTCTAGATGGGGCTCCGATACACTACATAAGATATGATAAGCGTTTTTTTTACCCGCGCATGCAGTTGTATATACATGCAAAAAATACGCGGCTATTATCAACAGCATCAAAATTCATATAAATAACATAAACCAAACTTCTGAACAATGAAACTTTAGTACGCCGAAAAAAATTTTAAGCATGATTTAATTTTTATTACACTACATAACGGGTTTAAAAAAAAGGCCAATAACCAAACAACCAAACCACCAATTCTCATTGCCCACAGTTGCTCACACTACAAGAGCCATTCCAATACATTGAGTAGATAATGAAGCAAACAAAAAAACCACCTAAAGATTAAATGAATGACCGAACTGTATTTGGTGGTGTGCAATTAAATGGCCATGGCATAGCAAATCGCATTACGAATGCCTTTAAAGCTGCGAAGTAAGCAAAACCGGTGAAACTGTCTAAACGAAACTGGTAACTCACTTGTCGTGGTTATGGGCCTTCGCTCAAATGAAGTAATCAACTTTTAATAGAGGAAAAACCAAAGTTACTTGTTTGAATATTTTTAAAATTTACGTATTTACATGGCAACGTGAGATGTTTTTAAAATCTATTTTGCGTACATATATACTATCGATCATTTTCGCTATGATCAGATCACTGTAGAAATATTTGTAGCTGTAAAATTTGTATTTAGTTCCACATAGCTTGCAAACTCGTAAAAAAGATTAATTAATTATCGTTTGGTTGTTTGGAAAGTTGTTTGCTGCCAAGGAAAACGATATTTGCTCTAGCACTGGCTATTAGATTCATAGGTACACAGATCTTTACGTAATCGCTGTGTGGATTGTCTTATCTCTGTAGTCGTCTAATGTTAGTAACGGGTAAAGTCCAAATGTACGGAATCGATCTTGATCTATACTTATCACAAATTAAGTGTGTCTAAAAAGCAATAGACTAGGTGATGTAATAGAGCGATATTGAAAGACGGGAGATGAAACAGCTGTTGCTTGTCAAAAGTCAATTACAAGTAAGCCAGTACTCGATAAGATCGAATGCCGAAACTGCCAGTTGAAAAACGACCTATCTCAGAATTAGTTGGAAGAAGCTTTATCTCAACGTAAATTCATTTGCAGGTGAGCTAGGGCATTTTTCTTATTCAAATTCTGAAATAGTGCGTTCTCGCCAAAGGCGCTGAGGTAGGAGGATCCTGTATTCAGCTCAAGATATGACAATCAAAACAATAAGCTGACTAAACAGCGTTGGATCATTCTCTTCAGGGGTCTTAAACGTGACATGCAATGGTTCACCGATCGATGTCTTCATCAAGGTGCTGTTAGCGCTTACGTATGGGCATGGTCCTGCTGCCCAATTTAATGATTCCTATATCACAACAGAAGCAGACTTCGTATGTCCTATGTCAGTTTTCGACACAAATATAGAATTATCTTTCCTAAAAAAAAATTATACAAAATATGGGGAGCTCACTCCCTAATTCGAAATTTTGGTTTTCACGAGCGAATCTAAAATGGTTTGTGGAGTTGAAGCCAGTATAGCCTTACTAGAAACAAATAATACCAGTAACAGTGTACAAGTAAAAATTTGTAATTGAACAGGGCGGGTAATAAGGAATCTAGCGAGTCTCTAATTTGGCTGCAGGGGCTTTATTCCATGGTTGGTTGGTTGGAGTGGCGAGTCCCAATTGACTCCAATTGGCGCTCATGCGCCGTTTTGATACCACAAACTCGTGAGTTAACCAACTAAAGGGTGTTGTTAAAATACTAATAAATATTTTCACGCGACTCAGGGAAAAAACCCGTCCCGCTATGTCCATCCCGTGGAGTTTATGAATTTGAGAAGCTCTCCCGGCCTAACATCCTTGAGTTCTGGGAGGCTTTCGAAAAAGGGCTTTCCATATTCTGCTTCGACAGTGTGCTGGGCATTCGCCCATGATGCTCAACCGTTCCCCCCGCCTCCGGACGCTTGCAGCTGCGACAGGAGGTATTGTGTTCCAGTCCCATCCGTGCCGCATGTACCCCAATTGTCCAATGCCCCGTGAGCACCGCAGCTACTCTGGATATATCCCTTCTGTTCATCTTAAGGACAGGTACATACCGTTTTTCGTTATATAGTGGCCACATGCTCTTGGAAACTACAGGTCCGCAACCGATCATCATTCCATACTGACAACGGGAAGACCGATGAGTTAGCACGGTGGAGAACATGTTTGATGAAGGTCTGTACACCCCTGGAACTCATTAAGAGTGTCGTCGCGAACACTGGCTTAACTTGGCGAAAAACAGGTGGAACTGATTCGGGCACCATATGAAGTAAAACGATTTTCAGGAATTCTTAAGATGAAAAGAGGGAATATATTCAGATTAGTTGCGGTACTCACCATGCACTGAGCAACAGTTTTTTTTGGACAATACCTACAATTACAGATGTAGTCTTCCGAGTTTTCTAATAGAAAAAAGAGTTTCTATTGAAGAAGAGTTTTCTGAGAGGGGGGCATCTGCTTTGCGGATGCCGTTTAGGGTCGGCATAACACATTAAGATCCCGTACCGCCAATTTTTACGAAGAACTGAAAAAGTAGCACGACGAAAATTAGAAGAGAAGCTTTACCGACTCCTAGTAAATATCGACAATAGCCTGTCGGTACATCTCCAGGAGTTAACCGGATGTTGGATTATATATAGCAAGTAAAAGAAGACTTACTTACTTACTTACTTAATTGGCGCTTTACCGTCTAAGCGGTTATGGCCAAAATGTAAGGCGCGATAACCTCCGAAGAGATCTAAGGCCGAGCTTCTCTTCCAATTTGCGTCGTGCTCCTCTTGATTTTCCCTACAAATTGGCCGGACGGGACCTACATGTTTTATGCCGACTCCGAACGGCATCTGCAAGGCAGATGAGTTTTCACTGAGAGCTTTTCATGGCAGAAATACACTCGGAGCGCTTGCCAGCCACTGCCGAGGGCGACCCCGCTTAGACAAATTTTCTTCTAATTGAAAACCTTATTTCTAAAATTTTGATGTTGCTTTGCCCGGGAGTTGAACTCAGGGCATACGGTGTGATAGGCGGAGCACGCTACCATCACACCACGGTGGCCGCCGAGAAGAGAAAGAAGACTTACGACAATCAAATTCAATAAGCATATAACTTAGTTTCATATTTGTCTAAGGACAAGGATCTTTTCTGTGAATTTTAGGGATAGTTTCAGAGATCTTATCTAACTGCTCCCTTGATTGTTGTGCCGCATCATAAAACCCGTTATCTCCAGGATGTTTTCAGATAGTTCTTTAGCAGTTTTATTGTAGAGTGCGACAGGCAAAAGGTCGTCACTCGGCATATTAGGGCACGCATTCATCAGTGTTATTTCGTTGCTAAGCCCAGAAAATTTAAGAAAATGCCATCGAACAGGGCATGACCTACATTTAGCATACGTCGCAGCCGTATATAACCTATGCTGGCGTACGGTGCACATAATGTGAGGGACCAAGAGCTGATGGTTGTGTCTCACACGACTGCTTCAGACAGAGGCTTCTGCTCAGCAATCTTCCAGTTCATACTACGCAGATTTTGGTTAGAGACAGACGAGAGAGTTGGAGGCGACGTTCCGCATGAACAAGAGCATGCTTTCAGTGCAGCTTACTGGGTAACATTACATTGAAAGGGGCAGATGCGCTGAGGCGCGCACCGCTGGACGCCCTTGGGGGTGAACGGCAAGAAGTCCCAAGCGTTTTATAGACGTTCAGGAATCAACGAGCAGTGCGATCAAACAACGAGCTCTCGTTACCGTGCAACCATCTTTTGCAAGATATGGCAAGAGTGTGACCGCCAAACATTTTTTTTTCGGAGCAGTGTGTATAGAGAAGACCCGATGTAAGTAGCTGCTACGAGTATAAGCATTTTTAAGTGGTAAGATCAACCAACCGAGATAGAATGGCAGCTCTTTGTCGGCAAGAACCGAATTCATGCGGCACATGGTGTCTCAGCGGGTTAGGGGGTCAGAATATACCCGCGGTAGGTATGCCTTACGTAAGAGGCGACTAAAATACCAGATTCAAGGGGCTGTGTAGCGCAACCCTTTCAGGTTGCCAGCGCAATATATAGCTTCTCCAAACACCACTGTTTCACTAACAGACGAGGCTCTGGCGACCTCATGGAACTTGGGGGTGGGGAGGGAGGGATGGCTTGAAGGTTTAATGTGGCCATATAAATCGTTCCCGAGATGATCGGGCTAGCACCTTAATCGTGCTGTGTTACCGGAGCGTACCGGATCTGTATCGGGCAAAGGACCATCACATCGATAACACTCCCCAACGCCTTCGGGGAGAAACCTTATCGCTACAATAACAACAACAACATGCGGCACATGGAACCTTTTTTCGTCGTCGCAGCAGGATAAGGGGATAGGCATAACAGGTGAGATGACTAAATCCGCAATCCAAAGTCACGAGTGGTACAAAAAATGTTCCCTCGGCAATCGGGCTACTACCAGGAGTTAATAATGCAGCGTACCGCATTCATATCCATCAAAGGACCGCCCATATTCGTAGTCTTCTCGTAAACTTTTTTTTGCAGTTACAACAAAAAGAATCCTCTGTCGTGGTGTCTTAAACTTCTGGATGATGTTTCTGTCTTTAAAACCGCTAAGATAAGTGCAATTCGCAATGTCGCATAAACGAAATACATACTAAGTTGATGGAAGCTTTACTGTCATGTCGTGAGTATTAGAATTTTCGTTTCATGTAGCAGAAATTTCCTATGCATTAAAGACAAAAAAGCTCGAAACAAGTTACCTAAAAAATATATAAAAGCGAAATGCAAACAAATGATTTTGTTGTTGCTGTGCATTCGTAATCAAATGCGATACAGAACAGGTTACTCCTGGTCAAATAGCAGTAGCTACAAAAACGGCAAAAGTATTTACGTAGAAATAGCAGCAACAGCTGGCCAAGTTGGCTGGTTGGTGGACTGGTAAACTCACAAACTTTCCGAAATACTAAAACACTCACAGACACAAGAGAGACATAGAGAGAGAGAGAAGAATGCGGAGCCAAAGTTATCGGAGCCAACAAATCAGAAAAACCAGATGCCAAAAACAAAAATATTAAAAAAAAACAAGTAAAGGTGTCTAAGTTCGGGTGTAACCGAACATTGTATACTCAGCGTGAGCTTCAATTGCACATTTCATTTCAGATAAATTACTTTTCTACATAACACGTGGCACCGCCCGTTTAAAAAAAAATGTCTCCCCATTTCCTCTTACAATAAAACTTGATAAGTGAAATATCATTGATTCAAAACTATTTTTTGCTAAGTTATAGCTTATTATTCTAGTCTACGACCCTTTGAAAATTGTTTTATATCTAAGTTGCCGTGGCCTTTAACCGATCCGGTTCACTAGAAATATTTTCTACTATAGGGAAAATTTGTGTACCCAATTATATTACGATCCGTTAATTTTTCTTCGAGTTATGGCTCCCGAAACATAGAAAATTGCTTAGTCATAAAAGGGGCGGTGCCACACCCACTTTCAAAAATTTTAGTGTTTTCCAATTTAATGTTATAATTCAATTTAGAAAATAAAATTCTATTGATACAAAGCTCTTTTTCGCTAAGGTATAGCTTATTATTTTCGCCTACGACCCTTTTGAAAATCTTTTATATAAAAGTGGGCGTGGTCTTTAACCGATTTTAATTTTTCTTTAAAGCATTCCTTATAGTAAAGGCAACCTCTCTGCCGAATTTTGTTACGACAGGTTTAACGATTTTTGATTTATGATTAATAATTGTAAAATTGACTTAAACACAAGTGGGCGGTGCCACGCCCATTAAAAAAATTTTTTTTATACTCAGTTGAGCAGAGCTCACAGAGTATATTAACTTTGATTGGATAACGGTTGGTTGTACAGGTATAAAGGAATCGAGATAGATATAGACTCCCATATATCAAAATCATCCGTATCGAAAAGAAATTTGATTGAGCCATGTCCGTCCGTCCGTCCGTCCGTTAACACGTTAACTTGAGGTATTTTGACGTAATTTGGTATGTAGAGTCCTGGGCGCTCATCTCAGATCGCTATTTAAAATGAACGAAATCGGACTACAACCACGCCCACTTTTTCGATATCGAAAATTTCGAAAACCCGAAAAAGTGCGATAATTCATTACCAAAGACGGATAAAGCGATGAAAGTTGGTAGGTGTGTTGACCTTATGACGCAAAATAGAAAATTAGAAAAATTTTGGACAATGGGCGTGGCACCGCCCACTTTTAAAAGAAGGTAATTTAAAAGTTTTGCAAGCTGTAATTTGGCAGTCGTTGAAGCTATCATGATGAAATTTGGTAGGCACGTTACTCCTATTACTATATGTGTGCTAAATAAAAATTAGCGAAATCGGATGACGAACACGCCCACTTTAAAAAAAAATTTTTAAGTCAAATTTAAAAAAAAATTTAATATCTTTACAGTATAAAAGTAAATTATGTCAACATTCGACTCCAGTAATGATATGGTGCAACAAAATACAAAGATAAAAGAAAATTTCAAAATGGGCGTAACTCCGCCCTTTTTCATTTAATTCGTCTGGAATAATGCCATAAGTCGAACAAAAATTTACCAATCCTTGTGAAATTTGGTAGGGACATAGATTCTATGACGATAACTGTTTTCTGTGAAAATGGGCGAAATCGGTTGAAGCCACACCCAGTTTTTACACACAGTCGACCGTCTGTCCTTCCGCTCGGCCGTTAACACGATAACTTGAGCAAAAATCGATATATCTTTACTAAACTCAGTCAAAAGGGATGAAACATGGTAACTGCATTGGTTTATTGACGCAAAATATAACTTTAGAAAAAACTTTGTAAAATGGGTGTGACACCCACCATATAAAGTAGAAGAAAATTATAAAGTTCTGCAGGGCGAAATCAAAAGCCCTTGGAATCTTGGCAGGAATACTGTTCGTGGTATGACATATATAAATAAATTAGCGGTACCCGACAGAAGATGTTCTGGGTCACCCTGGTCCACATTTTGGTCGATACTCGAAAACGCCTTCACATAAACAACTAAGGGCTACTCCCTTTTAAAACCCTCATTAATACTTTTAATTTGATACCCATATCGTACAAACACATTCTAGAGTCACCCCTGGTCCACCCTTATTGTGATATCTCGAAAAGGCGTCCACCTATAGAACTAAGGCCCACTACGTTTTAAATAATCATTAACACCTTTCATTTGATACACATGTTATACAAACACATTCCAGGGTTACCCTAGGTTCATTTTGCTAAATAGTGATTTTCCCTTATTTTGTCTCCAAAGCTCTCAGCTGAGTATGTAATATTCGGTTACACCCGGACTTAGCCTTCCTTACTTGTTTTCGATACTGATGATTTTGATATATGGAAGTCTATATCTATCTCGATTCCTTTATACCTGTACATCCAACCGTTATCCAATCCAGGTTATAATACCCTGTGTACAAGTACAGCTGGGTATTAAAAGACAAAATGAAGGGAAAAACAAACACAAATTTTGCCAAATAGTCTTATGTATGAAGCTTAGGTTGAAAGGTTACCGTAAACGTAGAATACAAAGAAATAAAAACAACGAAAATATATATACCTTACTCCATATAAGAAATACTTGTATATACTAAATACATATGTACATACATTACTCAAGAAGGGCCGAGCACCAACTGTAAACCACATTAAAAAAAGGTGAAATTTGTTTTTGGCTACTGGCAGGACAAGCTCTCTTTGTCGTTATGACTTACCCAACCCGGCTGGTTGTTGATTGCTTGTTGCTGGTTTCCATGTGGTGATTGTGATTGTCGTGAAGTTTTACCATCGCTTTTTCTTTCCTCCTAACTCGTTCGCTACACCTAAAACCAACAGCAACAGCCCGCTCAAGGTCGTACGTTTCTTCTGAAAGCCAAATCGAGTGTCTTTGGTATGGCTTGGCTTCGCTTGGCAGCTTTGATTGCCACCAATATGAAATGAAGTTGGTTTTGTTGAACAGCAGCGGCACGGTTAGTAGCGGAAATGAGGCGTACGCGTAACAAATTTATAACAGACTATTTTATACGTAGTATGTTTGTATATGAGCAAACAGGTCTGTGCATTTTTATATATGTATGTATACTAGGGTGATCAGGAAAATTAGTGTTTCTTATACGAATGATGTGCGAAAACCATTTTTTGTTAATTCTCTAAGATAATCCATAATGCAGAAAAAAAAATGCCAAAAAGGCAATTTCCAGGCAACGAAATACAAATACAAAGCAACAACTCTAATTTCCGACTACGCACAATCCAGATAACTTTTCTGTAATCGTCGAACATATAGGAAAGGGTTAAAACTGAAGCAATTTGTTAAAATTAACACAGTTTAAAAAGGGGTCCAGTCTTCTAACAGACGGCAAAGTTAACGCCCTTTTCATAACCTTTATATTTATAATTCATCGAGAACTTCGTCGATATTTTGTGCCCGATTTTTTAACTGTCGGTATTTTGTATAGACTATGAATTTTCGGGATGTGATCGTGTCTGCATTATGATTGGGTAAGATTTTGAGGTATCTGGATTATGTTGTTGTTTTTGTTATTGTTGCGATAAGGACACTCCCCGAAGGTTTTGGGAAGTGTTATCGATGTTGATGATCCTTTGCCGGATATAGCTCAAGCACCATTAAAATACTAGCCCGACCATCTCAGGAGCGGTTTAATATGACCACATTGAAACTTCTAGGACATCCTGCCCCACCTAAGCCGTAATTATGTTATAACCCGAAGAAAGTACTATTTTTTCTCTTAAAGTGTGAAGTACATTGTAAGCTTCGAGATCGGATCCAATATTCTGAAGCTGATACATACATATGTACGTGGCCCAGCAAGCGTAGAGGTTAGCCTTTCTTCGCGTAACGTCAGCGGTTTCCTAGGCAAAGAGGTACAATACAGTTCAGCATGCCAAGAACTAGAAATAAAAAAAGTTCCGACTATGAGAATGCGCATAGATGATCTACTTTGTGCAAGCGTAGCCGTATCTTTAGTGAGAGGCAAAAACATTCTGAAATTGTTTCTAACGCTGCCGAAGCAATGAAACATAAGGTTATACTGTGGAGAAGAGTCTTATCCCGCACTGTGAAGCCTACTATTAGCAGTCATATCTTACATCCATTATCAATCATTGGAATGCGATGCCTAGATTACACAGAAGATATTGGAACTCTTACAAAAGGGAAGTACACTGTGCGATATGCAAACAACGACAGTAAGCCATTTACACACAAACATAGAAGGCAACGAAGAATAACCAGCATTATGAAGCAAAGAGATTATTCACACTACACATATGTTGTCAGCAGATAAGACGAAGAAGAAAGAGAAACAATCACACATCACGTTATCATCAGCTAAGAGCAGAAGTTGTTACTCACACATGTACACGAATATAGCTAAAAGAAAAACATAAACTGAATAACCAAGTATGAGATACAATTGTTCCAGAAGGCATGTTCGTGAAAAGTTTAGACCTTAGCAGAAATAGATGAAAGGGGCTAACTGAGAGTATAAAAGCAGCGCGGTGCAAGCGAGAATCAATCAGTTTGATTTTAACACGCTTTAGTGAAGCGATAATTGTAATTGTAAAGTACCACTCCCAAAGTAGTCTAATTAAAGAACGTTTTGCTATACTAAATATTTGCGTCAGTGCAGAGATTCGAACGTTAACAGAAGCTGCAAAATAATCAGGAATTTCCCAAAATTCTTTACAATATTGTAGCACTGAGACAAATTTTAACTCAAAATTTATTCATTAAGGGGACCATCAAAATTCTTTAAAATTTAAATAATTTTTTTTTCATTTAAAAAAGTTTTAGTGTATATAGAATTTTGTATATGTATTGTGATTTGCACTTCAATATAAAAATTTTTGGAACAGCCCTGGTTATAAGTGTACTTTTTTATAATTTTTTTACCGCCCTAATATATACCTGCATATGCATCATATATATAATTTTATTTGCACTGTGGTAAACCGGAACAGGCGAAGCAGTTGAAAATGTTGTTGAAGTGGTTTTTAAGGCTTCTGCTCTGATTTCCATTACAATAACTTTCTATTTTTTTTTGTTGTATTTCCTTATTTTTCAACGCTTAAATATTGAGTAAAGTAAAATAATGTTCTCAAAAAATGGCAAACGGTCTAAGTACATAGATGGCACGTGTTGTGTTCTTGCTATAGCACAGATGTGTTTCGACAGTTGAATCTACCACAAATCGATCGATAAAGGGGACTAAATATAGACGATTCGCTTATCAACAAAGTAGTTGGTGAATCTATTTTGAACTTGAATTAATGTTAGCATATTTTTATTAGCAGACACGTTCTTACGTTCAACGAAACAATCGCCATAGACAGTGACAGTCAAGCCGCACTCAAGGCAATTTCGGCGTTCGAAATAAAGTCTGCATTGGTCCTTGAGTGCGTAGAAAAGCTAAGTCAATTAGGAGCACACAGTGTAGAACTGTTGGCCTGGGTTCTGGGTTGAGTGGAGGGCAACGAGCAGATGGACAGCCTGGCCAGAGAGGTAGAAACTGCACTACCAATCGGTCCTTATCCGTTTCTGCCAGTCGGCCCACAGGAAATTAGGGGGCATTTATTAGTAGAAGAGGGAGAAAAGAGAAAAGAGAACTGGCGCAATGCGCCAGGTTTAAGACAATCTAAGTTGCTATAAGACAATAATAAGTCTCTCGAAAAGTAACATAAGAATTCTAACAGCTTTTGTGACAGGACATTGTAGACTCAACAGTGTAGAAATTGGGCTTTCGACGCAATCTCAAGACGTAGGGCTAAGTTTCTGGGCTCACCATGGCCAGAGCACATTCAATCCCTCAAGCAAAGAGAACTACTAATCTTCCTCAAGGAAGCCGGCTTGGATGAGGTGCTGTGAAGGAGACGAGGGCACACCAAATCGACCAAAAGTGGTTCGGGGCAGACATACATATCTCTAGCGACTCGGATGCGCGTAGTTTTCAAAGTGTCAATATCAAATTATACCATAATCTTTGCCTTGAGGAAATCGCTAACGCGTCATACAACTGACAAATCCTCCACCAGGTTGTAACAACTGCTCTCCGAGAATATCCTAAAATGCTGTAATCGAGCAAAGGGACGTAACTTCTCCTAACGTCAGCCCGGAAAAGAAGGGTGCCACCACATAAGCACTATGTGTTGGAGACGTTTTCGTTAGACGAAGATAGAAGATAAACGTCTAATTAGAAAGAAAAGAAGCGTGAGTGTAACCGTCTTTCAGAGCAAACTGAAGCTGTGAAGCGATCACTTCTCAGTGCTGACTGCCAAAGGAGATAACGGCTCAAAAACTCGACCACTCTGCAAAATGGCGGGTTATTCAATCTTCAGCAAAATATGGTCGGACAACCCATGCCTTCCGATTGCAATTTAAGCATTAACTGCCCAGTCTTTACGCGATTTCGTAACCGGCGTCTATTATAGCCTCCCAGCGGGTTAGGGGCGGGCATGCCTGTCGTAAGAAGCGACTAAAATACCCAAATGATTGAAGGGGTTGGGTAGCGCAACCCTTTCAAGGATTTGGCAGTGCAATTTATATCTTCTCCCAATTTTACACCTCACCTATCCCTGATGCATCTTGTTTCTTTAGACCTATAATTCCTCATGGAAGTAGTGGAAGGGAGGCGAGATTGGCTAGAAGGTTCAATGTGGTCATATTAAATCGTTCGAGAGATGGCCCGGCTTGTACCTGAATGGTGCTTGTTAACGGGACGTATCGAATCTATATCCGGCAAAGGATCATCAACATCGATAACACTCCTCAAAACCTTCGGGTAGTGTCTTTATCGCTACTACAAAAAACAACATTATCGCCTCTTTTGGGCTATTTTCTCATGAATACTTCAAGGTTTATCTGCGGGATAAAAACAGTTTTTGGTGAGCAAGCAGATAACTTTTAAAGTTAGGTTCTATCAGGCGAATGAGCTTAATGGCACTTCGGCGGCTTCAAACGTATTAAGTCCGCTCCCAATGATTTTCACACTAAATTCTGGTAAAGACCGATCAAAATATAATCGATATTAGGCACTTTTTTGTTGTTCCATATATGACCCGTAGGACCTTTGAAGGTTAACTCATATATATATTCACTACGTTGCCGTTTTTTTTCATATTTGCGCTGGCTACATTCATTAATGGTTTTAATTGCAAATACTTCAAAATGTGATTATTTTCAATAGCAATAAGCGAAAAAAATCTCGAAAATACTTTAACACTAGTAAATCGAAATTTTCACACACGTTTTGGAAGTAGGTAAGCATACAAATTAACATTGAATCGCATATAGCATGTTTTAAATTGCTAAATTAATTAAAATTCTTGGACTCATTTGCGATAATAATTACTATAAAAAAACACACACAGAAAAAAATTAGTGGTCTGGCAGAGGTACGCCAACTCAAAAGATACACCAGGCGCAAACGTTTGTGCATAGGTACTCGAATATATATATACATATTTATCATTTTCATATTGCTTTTCGTCTGTCCCCTGCTTTACTACAAAATGCGCTGAAGCGTGCCTCTTACATTGGACATGTTTTTATTTTAATATTTTATTTTTTCATTTAACTATGAACAGCAAAATTACTTAAAGTTGTGAATGTGCGGCGACGATGTCTTTGTTGTCAACAACATTGCTTGGACAGCACTGCTGATTGCACTGTTGCCATTGGTGACGTGAAAATCGGTGAGCATAGCTGAAGAAGGGGGGTGCGAGAAATACGCTACAATGGTTTGGAAACAAAGCATGAAAGTAATCATTGGCCAATCTGAAAAGTAACACAAAGTTGCAAATGAAGTGTAGTGTGAAGGGCTTAGCGGATGTAGAGGAAGTTTAGGGCATGTTTTTGTGAAGCGACGAAAAGTTTTACTGTAACATGACATAGGTACTTGAGTGCACTGCAGTGTGCAGATTTGCACGCACTCACGCATCATACAAACATCTGGGCACTTTGCAAATTACCAAGTGCTTACTCGTCCGCCTATCTTGCCCCATCTAGCTGGCGTTACATGCCAATGCGATCAGAATTTATATCGCTGTATGTGCATATATGTTTGCATGTATGTTAATTACACCAAATCGTACTAGTTTATTTTCAAGTACATGTAGGTATGCATTAGAGTGGAGCGAAAAGCAATTCACTGTTGTTTGCTGTGTCAGATAAGTGAAGCGTAGGAAGGCAACTGCCATAAACCGAGTGAGCTGTGGTTGCTGTTTGTAACGGTAAAAACACTTTTGGCAGGTTTTGGAGTTTGACTATCACCCATTACAGTTATTTCACGCCTCGAACATTCCAGTCAACACGCCTCGCGTATCTATCCTCAAAAGATATTTGTAGTTAAGAGCGCCACCTAACTTGAAGGCAAACAGGAGATTGATAGTAAAAAGTGACACTGAGAGTGAGTGACACGTTGTTGTTGTTGTAGCAGCAAAAAACTTCCCGGAAGGTTGAGGGGAGCGTTTTATGTCCGCGCAGTCCTTTGCCGAATATGAATGTCGTACGCTGCAGTAGAAGCGCCTTATTGACAAACCTAACTTCGTCTATGGTTAAAAAATAAACAAATTTAAGGGGCGATGTATCTCCGAAGATACTTGTTTCTATCTATGGCTATAATGTGTGCCCTGTAGATGAGGACCCCTTTAACTATTCGAAATTCGTCCGCTGATTCGGGGTAAAGATTATGATTCTATAGCGTAGGTCTCCACAAATTCAAAGTGATTGGCCTTTCGCGTACACAATGGGAGCGCGATTGTACTATGGAATGCAGACCCCTGCTTTATAGAAATCATTGTTCTTTAGGGCAGTGTTATCGATGTAGATGGCCCTTCACCGGATATAAACCCGAAACGTTCCGCTAACAAGCACCATTAAGCTATAAGCCCGACCATCTCGGCAACCATTTAATATGACCGCATTGAACCTTCTACGCCATCCCGCCCCTGATCTTTCTAGTTCCGTGAGAAACCTGGGGGAGGCTCGGCTGCTAAAGAAACAGGATTCACCACGGGTAGGTCAGCTTGAGAATTGGGTTGGAGAAGCTATAAATTGCGCTGGCATCCACTTTTGAAGGGTTGCGCTACACAACCCTATAATCAATTGGGTATTTTAGTCGGCGCTTGCGACAGGCATACCTGCCGCGAGTATATTCTAAACCTCCTAACCCGCTTAATGGACCTATTTTAGGTATGTGCTCTAGTTGCTATTTACGCCAATTATAGAAGGGCATGCGATGGTGTTTCAAAAATCTAACCACACTGAGGCTGTTAAGCTATGACACAACCAAAAATTCCAATTGCGTTTGACCCTGACCTCATATGCGACAAAATATCGACTCACCAGCTCAAACTTATTAGAATTAAAATTCAGTCACAGGTTACCTAGTGTGCAGCAACCCCGAAGCGATATGCTGATTTCGAAAGTTAACCAGTGTGTTATGGATACGAACAGTCCTTTGCCGGATATGAACCTCGCACAGTACGCTCCTAGCACCTTCTGAAATTCGTCCAACCGTGGGAACGACTATTTTGATCTCTTTAGAACAAAAGAGACCGACAATTACTTCTTAAAATCTACTAGGCCTGTTCCGGTTTCGTTTTTAAGAAAATCGAACGATGTGGATTCCAAATCGATTTGCAATCTTTTGCGAAAACCGAAACAGGTGGGGACGAGTTTCTCACACGGTGCCAAGAATTAAAATTTTTACTTCTGCATTTCGCTACAACCTAATATTTACATATACGCGACAGAAAATCACTCATGCATAAATCTGAATGTGTGTTTAACGATAAAGTGGAAATTGAAGTTGGTAACGTAGGCTGTAAACGCGGATGCGGACGCCTGTCTCCGACTATGACGTTAACCTGGACAAACCAAAATGCATGCGCTGATTTAATGCCATAAGATATGTGGCAATATTTTACATTTATTTATTTTTACTTTTCCTTACTTTTAATTTTGTAATTGGATTTTTTGTAACTTTAGCACACCTCACGCACCGCTGTGTGCTCCATCACCAAAACAAAAAGTGCAATAATTTTTCGGCCTTGAGATGACTTGGCTTTTAATAATTAACCAAAGCACTTTGAAGTGATGTTGGCGAACGCAAATGAATGTATATATAAAGTTACAAACAGTCATACATACGTAATACAGTGTTGTGCGATAAAATGAAGCCAGTATAAAAAAATATACTTAATCGAAATAAAGATAGATAAAAATACAAGTACAAGTTTGGGTGGCCTAGAAGGTTTAATGTGGTTATGTTAATCGTTCTCGAGATGGTCTGGCTAGTGCCTCAATGGTACTTTTACCGGAACGTACCGGATCTATATCCGGCAAAGGACCATCAACATCGACAACACTCTTTATTGTTAATACAACAACAACGACAATTTAATATGAAGGTATCTACATGCAAATAAGCACAAACGAACTACGGTAGTGCTCGCTTCGTAGTTCTTTACTGATTTTATTTTTCCTTGTGTTTCGTTTCTTTTTCCTGCGCGTTTCGGTGTTTTTTTTTACTGGAAATCTGCTAGCGCAGGAGAATCATATCGCCCGATACCTCTGCTGGCCTGTCAAACAACCGCGCTCTTAACTGCCACGGAATGTCTTCTTAACTCGCCAAAACATCATCTACACAGTGAGGAGGAAGTCTTCCCCATAAAGAAGAGAAACTAAATACTGGACAAACGGTCTATTTTAAATACTCAGTAACATGACCATTTTAACAGATTTCTGATTGACGAGGTCCCGCCTCTGCTAGACGGCTTAATAATAATTCAGCTTTTCAAACGAAAAGGGCATAAACGTCCGAGAAACCCCGTTCTTAATGTGAAATACCCGAAACTCGCAGTTGTATTTAAACTAATTTTAACCAAGAAGTAAACGAACATCTGATTAATATCTTAAAAGAAGATCATTCAGGTTGGGAAAATAAATTAGTACATCTGTAGTGATAGATTATAGATAAAGTGTAGGAAAGCGAACCTTCCGATAGCTTCGTTTTCGTTTTCCCTAACACTCGGTGACTCAGGCCCCGTTAAATCGATAATTGTGATTTGTAGTAGAGATAGCGAAAATCTATTCTGAATACACGAAAACAAAAAAACAGCTGATTTTTGTTTACACTTTGGCCTTGACTTAATGAGAGTCGATGCCTCATAGGCGTTTCTTTTCTGAAATAAAGTGTTGCCTACAGATAAATGGTAAAGACTTAATAGTGTTACCTACCCCAGAAATTGTCAACATTTATAGTGCAACAGAGAACAGTCATCTCACCACATTCACTCATATCACAAATCACACAAGAAGATTGCGCATGCGCATGTAAACATTAGATCAATCTTTTTATGGGCAATTCTTACGTCATATTTTCCTTACTCTTGTTTTTTTTTTCCTTCTTTCATTCGCTCAAACAGTCAACTGTGAGTAGTGCGCAGAACGAAAAGCAATTTTGATCTCGGAAGCGCAAAGCTGGTAGGTGATCTGTTGCAATCCATATTAACAGAGTATATGGTGGAATCAAGAGCGAATTGAGAGGTTCAATGTTGAATTGCCACACCGCCATTTTATACAGGGTTAAAAGTTGTAAAGCTTTTGCGTTGCGAAGCAGGCAACAATTTTCACAAAGAACGAAATATCCCTTAAAGGCGTTGCCTGTTTTTAGAATAGAACAAACAATCCTTGCGCGGCGTACAAAAAGCGTAACCACTATAGCCAGAAAAGGAAAAACGCTATCAGTTAGCATGAAGAGAAAACGGAACTTTCGATAAGTGGGCAACTAAAATGGCCCTTATTGAAACCCATTAAGAAAACCAATACTGCATTATCACTTATTTCTTTTTTCCTTCTATAAACTTGAGTTAATGCATCGAAAAGGCAACTACCTTATTTTTCAAGCACCGCAATGTTAAGTTCTTGGAGTGGCAGCAGCTGACATTTAAGACAACTAGATGGATGGATTAATGAACAGTTTTTTCAATGTCTTCATTCTTTGATTATCTAGTCAAAGTGTGTTGTGTAATTTCGTTGTTTTGTTCTTGTTTTGCTAGTTTGTTGGGGTGCCAGTTGGCAACTGTTCACTGAATGAATCAATATAACATTTCCATAAGTTTAGTGTTTTTATTGTTGGACTAATTTATTTCTTTGTTTCTATTATAAACTTACTATAAGTATATATGTAAGTGATTTGAGTTCGGATGGGCCTCAAGAAGTACGATCCAAATTTAAACAAAGAAAATTACGCATGCTTATGATTTTAATTTTCACCTTGATTTACTCTACGGGGTAAATGGCATATTTAAAAACATTAGCGGTTTTTTACATTGTTGAATATATATAAATAAAAATAATAGTTTGTGCCTGTCATAACTTGGTGAAGTTTATGCCGATATTTTCCTAAAGAGAAAAACTTTCAAAAGTATTTTGTAGCTATCTACCCTGGCACGTTGGGTTAGGTTGAACTAAGAACTTGTGTTATAGAATAACTCCGTCCTCTTGGCAAATACTAAAATTTTTCGAGGACCTAGCTTAATTGCACTTCACACTTCTCTGCTCTCCTAAATGGAGGCAGCAATTCACCGCGCAGAGATGAAGAACCCGATCCCGCAACCGATGATGATGGAATATATGTCCCCCCCCGCCCGATTATGACGAAGTTAGAATAGCAATAACCAGATTTAAAAACAACAAGGCCGTGGGCGCTGATGGATTGCCTGCGGAGCTATTCAAGTACGGCGGCGAGGAGTTGGTAAGGCGCATGCAGCAGCTTCTTAGCAAAATATGGGCGGACGAGTGCATGCCCGACGGTTGGAATCTAAGTGTTCTTTGCCCAGTTCACAAGAAGGGGAATACTGCAAAATGCACCAACAATCGTGGAATCAGCCTTCTTAATATCGCATATAAGGTCCTTTCAAGTGTATTGTGCGAAAGATTGAAGCCCACCGTGAACCGGCTGATTGGACCTTATCAGTGCGGCTTCAGACCTGGTAAATCTACCATCGACCAGATTTTCTCAATGTTCCAAATCTTGGAAAAAACCCGTGAAAAGAGAATCGATACACATCACCTCTTCGTCGACTTTAAAGCCGCCTTCGACAGCACGAAAAGGAGCTGCCTATATGCCGCTATGTCTGAATTTGGTTTCCCCGCAAAACTTATACGGCTGTGCAAAATTACGTTGAGCAACACCATCAGCTCAGCCAGAATTGGGAAGGACCTCTCCGAACCTTTCGAAACTAAACGAGGTTTCAGTGAGGGTGACCCCCTATCGTGCGATTTCTTTAATTTGATGGTGGAGAAAATTATACTAGCTGCAGAACTTAACCGCACTGGAACAATATTCTATAAAAGCGTGCAATTACTGGCATATGCTGATGACATTGATATCATCGGCCTAAACACCCGCGCTGTTAGTTCTGCTTACTCCAAACTGGAAAAAGAAGCGGTAAAGATTGGTTTGATGGTGAATGAGGACAAAACGAAGTACCTGCTGTCATCGAGAAAGAGTCAGAGCATACGCGCCTTAGCAGCCACGCTACTGTTGGCAGCCATAATTTCGAAATAGTAAAAGACTTCGTTTATTTGGGAACCAGCATCAACACTAGCAACAACATCAGCACTGAAATCCAGCGAAGAAACACTCTTACCAATAAATGCTACTTTGGACTAGGTAGGCAATTGAAAAGTAAAGTCCTCTCTCGGCGAACGAAAATCATGCTCTACAAGTCACTTATCGTACCCGTCCTGCTATATGGGGCAGAAGCATGGACCATGACAACAGCAGATGAAGCGGCTTTGGGAGTGTTCGAGAGAAAAGCAACTCTGCCGCCCCTTATAGCTCTAGCCTTTACCTTGCGAGCGGAGAACACGAACACAGAACGTGGTCAACCGTTTTTTTCTGCAGCACGCACTTCCTACATCTGATGTTACTGACGAGACCTAATTTATAAGCATGTGACGCCAGAAGGCAGTTTCCAGTTAGTATGTCCGATGTGAGCCTTAAGTCTTTTCTGTTTAGAGATATGAGCAACGTTAAGAGTCTAACGTCGTAGGATTTGCACTTCGTCTTAGAAATTTTTCATCCCCGCGCTTCTATCCACACCATTCCTGTTTGATGGATCATATGCAACTCCTGTCTCATTTTGATTTCTCCCAAGGGTAGGGTCTGAACGAAGCCTCTTCAATACATCTTTGCATTGGAGGACATTTGTTCATGAAGCACTTTGTGAGATTATTGCTTTAATCGCCGTTTGACTATCAAAATATAGATATTGACGCAACTGCAGCTTAAGCACGCTTCCTCCAGAATTTCTGCTGCTTTCTTCAGGCTACAATTTCTGCCTGAAAGACACTGCCGTCATCTGGCAGTCTTGATCGACACAATAAACAGCAGACCCGACCCCTTCCCTGAAGATTGAACCATAGGTATACGCGTGTAAAATATGTTCTGTCTTAAGCCTTTGTAATTATAACGTCGTAGGATTTGCCCTAGGTCTTAGAAATTTTCGAGCCCCGTGCTTCTGTCTATGCCATTCCTGCTCGATGCATCATATGAAACTCCTCTCTCCTTTTGATTTTTCCTAACTCATCGACCGTTTCGTTACCTTCTATCCCTTATGACCGGGGACCCAGTATAGATTTAGGGTCCGGCCTGAGCGCAGTCTCTTCAATGCATCTTTGCATTCCAGGGTACTTGTTGATGAAGTACTTTGTGAGATTATTGCCTTAATCGCCGCCTGACAATCAATATCTATTTTGACTCAACTGCAGCTTAAGCACTCTTCCTTCAGAATTTCTGCTGCTTTCTTCACGGCTACAATTTCCGCCTGAAAAACGCTGCAGTAATCTGACAGCCTGTAGCATCTACTTATTTCTGGACCGACACAGTAAACAGCAGACCCGACCCTTCCGTTAAGTTGGAACCATGAGTATACACGTGTATAGTATGTTCTGCTATTTCTGCACCCTTGTGCCAAACCCCCCTGGCACTTATAGATCTTAATATAGTAGATATGTATTTCTTCGGTAAGTGTGTCTGTGCTGAATTACTCCTAAACAACTCGACCGATTTTGATTAAATTTTCTGTGTGTCTTCGAAGGGGTGTTTAAAAATGCTTTATATTTGGTTCGTTTTCTTTCTTATCTTTCTGTTAATTGAACCAGAGGCGGACCTCTTCCAAAAACTCAATTTATGGTGCAATTTGCTTGAAACTCGGTGCACGGGTATCTCTTTGGCCAATTTAATATCTGACAAACTTTTCACTCCAGGAAGTAGACCAGGGGCCGACCTATTCTGACAAATTGTATTTATGGTAGATTTTGCTTGGAATTTGTCACGGGGGTACGTATCTCCTTGACAGGCTCATTATTTGATAAACTTTTATTTTTGGAAAGTAGACCAAATACCGACTTATTCCAAAAAATCTTATCATCTTACAAGGGTACCTCTTTGACGAAGTAAATATTTGAGAAACATTTCTCTCCGGAAGTGTACCAATGGCCGACCTATTCGAAAACTCTATTTGTGGAGCGTTAAGTTTGGCAAACCAAAAATGGCTTCATTTGAAATTACAAGTTTCATTTGACTTGAAAAAATTTCATTTAACTTGAAAATGCTACATCTTCAGAAGAATCATATAAGACAAAATGTAAGAAATGAGAAAACGAAAATCATTTAATTGGCGCCCTTTTTAGAATGAATATTTACCGTTTTATAAAATAAATTATGCTTACGTATAAATACCAAAAAGTTTTTACGGGATATTTCAATAGCATTTCCCATTTACCTTCTTCGTAAAATAAACTGGACCACTTTTTCGATATCCAAGAAGTGTTTTGCAATGAACAAAATAATAGAACTAGAAATAGTTTACTATTCAGCCTTAAAAAAAAACCTACCCCACCCTAATGAAGATATCTGAATGCTCCGAGACGCTCATTGCAATTTAATGTGTATATGTACAAGTTATTAGAATCCTTGCAAGCTCATACAATCACACTTCAAAAATACTCCACCGCATTCTATGTGGATGATTGGCCCAAGTGTTGCCAAAAGTACTTGCAATTTGGTAAATTTTCAAATGCGCATGCGCAGCCGCTTTTTTCCTCGTTTTTTGCTGGCGCTCTATCGTGCGAAATTTAACTTCTTTGGTGCAAAGGCACAACTTTATTGCACCAAAACCCAAATCTTTTACTTAAAAAAACTTAATCTTACTAGTTATCGAAAACCTTTTAAAATAAACTTCTTAAAATTTTGCTCCAAAACATGTAAGGCGTATACTCAAATACGCGATTTTACGAAAATTGCATAAAAATAAAAATGTAAATTAATATGTAAGCATATTCCGTTATATCATATAACTTATATGCGGTTACATATGTTGTAAGTATTTTTTGTTACCGTTTTTTTTGTTGTTGTTATTGCTATAGATAGTTTGCATTGGCTTACATTACATTTTCATTGCAATCATTTTGAATGCATTATTTTGTTTATTTTTTTTTCATTCACTTTGGTTTTTTGTGTTCTTTTTGTTTTGTTTGGCTGCGCGTCTGCGGTATTTGAGGTGCGCTTTGGCTGCTTTTTTTGTGTTGCATAATTCATTTGCCACACCAGCAAACCTGTCGTGGTCGAAAAATGCACTGTGCCTGGAAATTTAGTTTTGATAGTTTTATTTTTTTCTTCCATTAACGGTATGGATTATGGCATCAACCATTAGTTTTGGATTTTTTGTTTCTTTAAATTGCAATTACAAAACAAAAAAAATTGGGGCAGCAAAAATCTTTGAATTGGTAGCAATTAGATTTTGTGAAGTATTTGGCACTTTTTTCCTCTTTTTTGTATAGCTAATAAATAAAAGTCGTTATAGCAAACACCTTGTCGTTGGTGGGAGGGCTCAGCCGGACTCCGTGGCGCCTGATCAGTTAGGGGCTTGCGCTTACGCCGTTTCGTTTCATGAGAGAGCTGCGTAATGTTGCTGACCAAGAACTGCCAACCGCCTAACCCAGGATGTTATGCGGACCGTGCCTATTGGATGATTTGCAGCGAAGGGGTATTTTCGGCTGTATTTAAATGGAGCCTTCTCGATACCGGGTCGTCTCGGAAAGTAATGATGGCCTTACCACAGCAAGGGGCGGTGCTGTGGCGGATGGTTTTTTATCCCCACCATTTAACATTAGGTCGCTGAGCCGGCCTTGTCGGGCAGGTGGCCGTAAGACCAAGATGTACTCAAAAACTTTAATACTAACGAAGGATGAGAAAGAAAAACCGATAACGTTGCGAGCCTGACAAGTGGAAATCGCTATTAGCGGACAAAGAAGGGAACGAGACAGGGAGTTTAGGAGAAATCTCTCACATTACCGGGCGGCATTAAGAATTATGCAGCGCGCCCCGCGTATGCAGTCTCTGACTGTGGCACTAATAGATAACTGCAATCCCAAATGGCAAAGCTTCTCAGTGAAAACTCATTTGCTTCGCAGATGCCGTTCGAATCGATGTAAAATCTGTAGGTCCCGCCCAACCAGTTTGTTGGAAAAATAAAAAGCAGCAAGACGCAAATTAGAAGAGCAGCTCAGCCTAAAATCTCTTGGGAGTTATCGCGCATTGCCTTTATTTTCTTTTTTTATTCATTGGGCAGATATCTACCGATGACTAAAGGTGGAGATCCGTAGAAGGGGAGCTGATTAGTATCATGATCGAAATGATGCATAATGAACCAAATAAAGTGCTACCAGCGTTCGAAACAACTGGATGATACAATGGCGTTAAATGATGACCTACACCACTCACGTCGTAATCAGATGACGTTTCAGCCATCACGAACGGTAGAAGTGTACCACAATCAGCTCTCTGTTGGACCAAGATGTACATGTCTGAGCATCTGGAGTCGGACTAACCGAAAAGACGGATATAGTGTTGTTTACTAAGAGGTACTAGGCCCAAGCTAGGAGGAGTGACCCTGCAGGAGAAGCCTTGCACAAAATATCTGGGAATTATTCTAGACATTAAGATAAGAGAGTGAAGAAGGCCTCGACGCCACTTGTAAAGGGGTGTACGTGGGATCTATCCTCTCTCTCTCATTATGTATACCCTGTCCGACCCCAAAATGTCCGCTAAAAACGTTGTCGATAACAGTTTTTTGCAAATAATATTTTTTTTATACATGAAAATTTTACAATCAAAAGAAACATTTTTTAGTAGGTCATGAAAAAAGCCTTAAAAATCAAAGTCGAAAAAAAGTAAAAAAAATTAAATTATTTTTTTTGGGTATGCGTAGTGCAACTTTTTTCCTGAGCCCAAATCCTATCGAAAAATCGATGGCGCGATATCGGTTAATAAATCGACCCAGTCTAATATACATATTTCGCAAGATTGGAGACTTGACCGCATTTAATCTTAATATATCTAAACTCGACCGGCAAATATAACAATTTTCGTATTACATTTTTTATCTAATTTCTTATAATAAAAATATTTAATTTTCTTTCTCATTTTATCTCTTTGCAGTTAGTTCCGGTGTGCCTCATACTGTTTATAAGGGAAATCACAGAAAATATACAAAAGAATGTTTATTGATTTATGATCGAAAAACTGGTGGTATTACTTTTGAAAAACTAAATCACAATATACAAGTGAAAAAGACTAGGTAAGATTAAATAGAAAAATTTACAAATTATTTTCACTCAAAAAGAATCTTTTTTTGCAGGAGTGAAATGACAAACAAACCAAGTGCGATAGTTGCTCAAGCGAATTTAGCGCCACAGCAAAGATTAGAAAATAGTACGATGCGCATCTCAACAAAGACGAAAGTGTCGACAGGGAGCCGTCGGAATAATATAAGTAAGTTTACTGCGTAAAAAAATTTAGAGCTGTCCTGATACCTAATTTTTCTAATTTACTACATTCGGACACTGAAAAACATTTGTTTCGAACGAATAGCCACTTCCTTAATTTTAATTCTAGTTGCACAACTGAACAAACTTAAAATTTTTTTTTGCTGAAGTTTTTTGCCCTCCTTGCCATTTCTAAATTTCGAAATTATTTCTTGAAAATTCCGTGGAAAATTTAATTTTTATACCCAGCTGTACTTGCACACAGGGTATTATAACTTTGATTGCATAACGGTTGGTTGTACAGGTATAAAGGAATCGAGATAGATATAGACTTCCATATATCAAAATTTGATTGAGCCATGCCCGCCCGTCTGTCCGTTAACACGATAACTTGAGTAAATAGTGAGATATCTTCACCAAATTAGGTACGTGAGCTTATCTCGAACCATAATAGATTGGTATTGAAAATGAGCGAAATCGGATGATAACCACGCCCACTTTTTTATATATAACATTTTGTAAAACACAAAAAACTTGATTATTTAGTAATAATACACCTAGAATGTTGAAATTTGACGTGTGGACTGACTTGAGACTCTTGGTAAAAATTTGAAAACAATTTTTAAAATGGGCATGGCACTGCCCACTTGTGATAAAATCAATTTTACAAATATTATTAATCATAAATCAAAAATCGTTAAAACGTGTCGCAACAAAACTCGGCAGAGAGGTTGCCTTTTCTATAAGAAATGCTTTGAAGAAAAATTAACGCAATCGGTTAAGGCAAAAATAGTTTTCTACCAATCGTATTTTGTGCCATTACAACAATAAATCGGAAAAAATTCAAATCTTGAAAATAGGCGTGGCACACTGCCCCTTTCTTACAATGTATTTTCCAACTTCTGGAGCCATAACTCGACGAAAAGTTTGGTGTTTAACAGGAAATATTTTCAGTAAAAATGGACTAAATCGGTTAAATCGCCTTCTTTTATATAAAAGATTTTGTAAAAGTGCGTAGATGCAGGTAATAAGCTATTCCTAGTAAAAGTTGGAAAATTTCGTTAATAACCCGCTCTGAAATAGCGCTTTTTAGTACAATGCTAGTTGTGTGTGTATTGTTCTATTATATCTTATTTTAAAATAAACAGTAGGGAAATCCCCATATCTAAAGGAAAACTGCATTATTACCCGCTCAAGGTCATTGGTGTTAGCCTCTGTAGCCTTTTGCTTCTTTTAAACGAAAATTAGTTCAGAATATAACCATATGTATATGTATTGTTGCGCCGCCTTGTAACACTATTAAGCACACAAAACAAACAACAACAGAATTTCAAGTGTACAGCTTGGGTATGTAATGTTCGGTCTTTCACCCGAACTTAGACTTCCTTACTTGTTTCTTATAAAACTTTCTGATGAACAAAAAAATTTTCTCACAACGAATAGCCACGTAAATTGAAAACTAAGATTTTGAAATTTATCTGAAAGTTTATGCAAAAGAAAAATTTTAACTCCGACAAATTTTTAAAAATATTTATTTTTCGTGAAAGGTTTCTCTTATCCTATAAAGGCAAACGGAATTAAAATATTTTAGATCCAACATTTTTAAAAATCCGCTCTTTCGTTTTTAAGTGAAAATCAATTTGCTATTTGTCCGAAAAAAAACTACTTTGCTCGTTCCAAATAAAAAAAAATAGCAAATAGAACAAAAAACTAAAAAAAATAACACGGGACAGTCTTCGTCTGTGCCTAGTGATAGAACTATACGAGTACTAAGTGAGTAATATCGATATTTTTCCAAAAAATACTCGAGTATTCGTGCTCGATGCTTTTTTCCAAGTACTGGGTAAAGTGTCGATACTTTAGCAAGTGCCTATGGCCTACATGTTTAAGATCAACAAAGCTCAGTCCATTAAGACCATACATTTTGCATAAACTGAGAATGTCGACAATGCGGTATAAGCTCCGCCACTTAGCTTAAGCCGACTTATATGATAATGGTGCCAGACGATTTCTGCATGTGGCGGTAAAAGAGAAGTATGTGTTTATTGTCTCCAACAAAATTATGAAAAGCTGCTCACTCCCTAAAAGTTCAATAACATTTTAACTTGTCATGCAATAGAGCTTTTTCATTCTACTGTGAAATTTTGGTGGATGAAGTTAGCACCTTTTACAGCAAGGGGTCAATATCAGATTATATCCACACACACTTTCAAAAATGGAAAAAAGGAACAATGCTTTAACAAATATTTATGAAGTGGTGAAACTTGATGAGTGTATGAATATAGATTTATTACAATTTTGTAAAATGGACGTGGCGCCGCCCACATTAAGCTGAAGAAAATTTAAAAGTTTTGCAGCTGTGAATCAAAAGCCGTTGATATGACTTTGAAATTTGACGGAAATATGGTCCTTGGTGTTATATACGTACATATAGATCTGAGCAAAAGGCGTATAAGGACCACGCCTACTTTAAAAAATAGGGTTACCGTTTAAATCTTAACAAAATTTCCAACATATACATATGTGGTACGTAACAAACTATCAGTAGAGATATGGTAGAGCAAAGTACAAGTTTAAAAAAGAAAAACGTTCTGATACCCTTCTATTTAGTTAATCTCTCAACAAACCGTTTAATGCCATGAAAAAAAATATTTGACTCGATTAACCTCCACGGGGCTTAGACCGTGATACTCTTCCAATTTGCGTCGTCTATTTTTAATTTTTCTTAAAAATTGAGGGGACGAGACCAACATACTTTATGTCTACTCGGAACGGCAGATGAATTTTCACAGAGAAGCTTTTCATGGAAAAATACACTCAGAGTGCTTGCAAAACCACTGCCGAGAGGCGACCGCGTTTAGAAAAACTTTAACAACTCTGCATAAGGACGGACAAGGCGACAGCTGTTTCGAGTATACCTTGTAAATCTTGTCAAAGCCTTTTCTTCCGGGAGTGGGATTTGAAAAAAGCTTCTTCACTTTTGGTAATAAACTCCGAAGTACTCATTTGGATCGAGTATAAGTACTAGCATCGATACTTTGATCCGAGTATTTTATATGAGTAACGGTATCGATACTTTTCTAAAAGTTCTATCACTAGGCTGTGCCTAAGACCTTCATACCTTTCATGAATGGAGCTGATGCAATTTGAAAAATTCATAAAATCTGAGAAATTGGTTATATTTTGACCAATCTTGGCGAGGTAGGCTTCTAGTTGTTAAAATGTGGAAGAAATGTCGAAAATCCTATTATCTGAACAATTGGGTTGTATGAGATACAATGTATTATATAAATTACCGATCTTTACAATTTTCTCAGAACACAATGTGTGCCTTCCATGTAAGCACCATGTGAAATTTCAAGCTTCTAGCTGTTGAAATGATGAGGAAATGCCGAAATCCTATTATCCGAAAAGTCCGTTGTATGAAAGATATTTGTATGCTATAGTGGTCCGTTCCGGCCGGTTATAAAAAGTGATTAATCGGACACCCAAATATACTTGCTCACCAAATTTTTATCAAGATATCCCAAAATTGAGGAAGTAGTTTTCAATCAGACAGACAGACAGACAAGCGGACATGGCTAAATTAATTCAGCTCGTCGCCCTGATCACTTCGAATACTTACTGGTGGTTCTATCTCTTCTCCTTTAAGGACTTACAATTTTTGAGATCGCAGCAAACTTAATATACCATTTCATTTGTGTACTAAAATTTCAGTTCGAAGATTCGTAGCTATCATCCCGACCCCGCCTTCTACTTCCATGGGAACTTGGGGTCGGCAGAGCCTCGCCTGCTAAATATGTGTTCGACACAGTCATATTTGTGACAGGATACCCTCGCGTAGGTAAGGTTGACAATTGGGTTGCGGAAGCTGTGAAACTATAAAGTTTTGAATTACGCTTATCAAACCCTTGAGATCCTTAGGACGTAACTCGTAAGTGGAGTCGATATACACATACTTAAAACCGAACTTGTTATTAAATTGTACAAAATTGTATGTCCGATTTTACCTTTGACTGACTGTAGGCACGCACACATATCCATAAATACACCTTTTTAATAACCTTAATTTTATTTATAATTTTTTCTACTAAAACATAAATTTTGCTTCTTTCCGCACATTTCACACTTTTAGTCGATTTTAAGCAAGAACTCGCCATCCGCATCCTCTGCATCACCGTCTGCGCCGCCATCCATACACAAAAGTCCACAATCAGCTCCGGCGTAAGTATTATAAAATATATATTATTTTTTATGAACACCAACACTTAAAAAATGCTTAATTCTATTTTGATACAATTTACCCACAGCTGGAACGCGCACAATGCACAAGCAACGCTGCCCAGCATTCCAATGACGATGATGAGGATGATGGAATGTTTGGGCTCTCATCGGCTCTGAGTAACAGTCAAACTCCATATTGGCAGTGGCAGTGAAGCAGCAAATATATCCTCATCATCATCAGCGTCAAGTCATAATAATTCGGCGCATGAATATCTCATGCAACAGCAACAACAACAACAGCTGCATGCCGTAGCGAATAAACAGTCCAAACAAACGCATCGTAACAATCAGAAAAGGCACAACAACAATATCAATTCAACGACGACGACGGCGGCCGCGGCAGCAAGTACGGCGGCAGCGCCCACAAATGTAACGTCGAAATCATCAAATCGTGGTAAGCAAACGAAACAGAATCGTGTGGAGCAACGAGGTAAATTGATAAGATGTTTACATTAATAATGTATTATGCAATTTAAACTTTCTGTTTCTTAGTTTCCTCCCCACACAACTTTGTGCAGCAGCAGCAACAACAACAACAACCTCAACAGCAGCAACGCCAACAACAGCAACATGTTCACTATCAGCAACAACAGTCGCAGCAGCCATCAAACAACTCACGCATGTATTCAACAAAATCCTCTTCCTCCACGGCACATATATCCAATGGCAGCTCTACTGGTGGTTATCATAATAATAGCAACAACAATTTTTCAATGGGCAGCAATAGCAATCAAATGTACATCAGCAACATCAAACTCAACAACAACAACAACAACAGCAGCAGCAGCATATGCCGGGCATGTCATCACCACTTGACAGTGATGCGGCCATGGCTAATGCAGCAGCGCAGCTTGAACAGGTAAGCTAATAGGTTAAAGAGGTTAGTATGATTTTGAAAGAAAATCTAAACTCACAATTTTCTCCTTTCCAGCAAATTCTTGGTCTAAGCTCATCAAGCTCAAGTTCTGGTTCGGATTCGAGCGACAGTGATAGTGGCAGTGATTCTGACGATAGTAGCGATGATGACGATCCTGCTGAGGACAATCATCATATGCAACAACAGCAACAACAAAATCAAATGCATCAATTACCAAATTTGATGTCAGCGTTGCCTACAATAATGCTACAGCAATGCCGCAACAACAACACAATCGCAATCTACATACATCTGGCTATGCGTCCAGTAATAACGCGAATAGCATGAATAGCCACATTAGCAATAACGGTGCATTTACAAGTGATCTGCTGCAAAAACGATCTGCAATTATCATCAAACTCTTCCGATGATGATGATTAGTAGCATAGTTTAAAGAGCATTATAATATGTAATAACAACTAACTCTATGTAGATAGTATATAGTACATACAAGCATACATACATATATGCATACGTGAGCATTACTTAACATTAGAGTGTTTAACGTTTTGTTTTTGTTTTTTTTTATTTAGAAAAAAAATTTTTTCTCGGAGTTCTCGGCACTGATTTGGCAAACACTCAGTTGAGTGTATTTCTGCCATGAAAAGCTTATCGGTGAAAATTCATCTGCCTTGCAACTGCAGCTTGGAGTCGGCATAAAACATTTAGCGAAAATTAAAAGTAGCACGACGCAAATTGGAAGAGAAGCTCGGGCTAAATCTCCTCGGAGGTAAATTGCACAAAGTAATTCGTTGTTACTATACATATATGCAAGGTTTAGATGGTATAAGAAAAAATTAGCCTGCTACCACCAATGTGAAGTATTTTTATAGAAATAACAGGTTATAATTCTATAAGGTGACCAGATTTTTATTTAAACTTTTTATTTTTTGTGGCATCGCTGCGAGAAGAACTAAAACTCAATGAAGTTTGGGTACTAAATTTATCGTTTCATATTGTTTTATAAGACTTAAGGATCGTACTGGCGATGCCGACGAATAAAGTGTGCCCAGGGTGTCCAGGAAAACTATTTTTGTATCAGAACTACCTTGCGAAAATCTCTTGTTCTGGGAGGTTTAAACTTACTTTTTTTTGTGATCGTGTGTATGTATGTATGTTTGTATTTGGGTGATTAAAAAAAAATATTTTTTATGCAACCTTGAAGCAAGCTTAAAGGATTAGGATATGCAAAAAACGCCTGCCAAAAGCTAAACCGTAATATAATAAAAACTTGTAAAAATCGCATGTTTCGTTTTTGATGTTCAAGTTGCACTGAAAAAAATCTTTTTGCTTCTTCTGTTGTTTAAAATTTTATGTTTATATGTTGTGTAAAGAATAGTAGTAGCCAAGTAATTTTTACATTCCCTTTATCGCTCTGTTCTCTATGAAGCAGAGTCACTTCCCTGCAAGACTCGAAAGTCAGATTCGGCAATGCATAGGAAGATAATTTGTCAAATTAATATACATATTCGAACTGAAAATGCACTTAAGTTAAAGAGAGTACACGAAACAAGAGAAGTAGAACACTTGTGCTCAAATATAATTGCTAATTCCATTCAACAAACTCATAAATACAGTCACTATTATCCCTGGTATTTTAACCGCCTGTTTTATTATAGGGTCCTTGCTCAAGAAATTATGAAACGCACATATATTTCTTGGTGAAACCAGGGCTCGCCTTTGCATGTTTGCTAAAAATATTTAGAAAAAGGTAGCAGCAAGCATGAGTTTTGAGAGGTAGTGGATACTACCATTGTAAAGGTCTACAAGTAGGATATGTAGCAGCACGCACATACACAGCCACGCTCACCTGATAAAATGCTTGTTCCTGTTCGTGTGGATGCTATTTGGCACTGTTGTACTTCTTAGGTCCAAGAAAAGTGTAGTAGCTGCTAACGAAAACTGTGTAAAGTTTTTATTGTAAAATTACAAAGAAATATCCTTATTTACTTTCAAAGGAGCACTTAATTGCATCCCTCTTTAAAATCCATATGTTTTGGACAATTTTAATTAACAAATTGTGATACTTTACTACCGGGGCGATTGCTAAAACACGACAAAAACCGTGGGGGAAGTTTTAATAGACGCGTTTTTTGCCTCGCTTCCAATAATTCGAATACTTTTTCGCCTTTGGATTATTGATAACAGCACAAAACGCGTCTTTTCATTTCTCTTTCAACATTTATCGACGGGTTATTGCAGTCGACCTCGGTTTCAAACTGTTTTTCGCGGAGAACTTTTGAACGGGTAGAAAAACTTAGTACCCGTGTTTGTATTCTTAATACTGGAATAACTACGCGTCCTGAGATACCCTAATTCAAGACTTGTATAATTTTCTGTAGGACCCATATAGGTGCACTACATTTTCATACTAAATTCGTTCAAAACAATTTACCTACCACCACAGCAACCCATGTCTGATATTCCACTCCTTTTTTGTTTCCCTGCGTCGCTTTCCACGACAGCAACCCCGGTAATTTTGACACTTCGTTCAGTGTGAAACGCATGTTCCACGTAGGTTCCACTGAGTTCCACAATAGTTTGACACTTACCGAAGTGTTTAAACGGCGGTGTGTTTGAAAGTGAAAGGAATTGTTTCCTTCTCACACATATCATACTTCTAAACCTGTACTATGTATACTACTTCACAAACAAAATTTTTCTTGATATGATTTAAACATACGTTTTTTTCTTTTGATATTAAAACGAACCTTGCGATTTTCTTCAAAAGTAAAAAAAAACTATTAATTTTATTTCACCCTAGTACGTATTTAAAGCATCTGCGTTATCATAATTTAGGCAACTAATTTTTTTTAGGAGATTTTAATCAAAATTATAATATTTTTTGTTTAAATATGTACACACAATACAAAAATTAATTACAAAACGCAACAAACTGCTTTGTTGCTGCATAAATATTTTATACAAGGATGGAGCGGAGTACAACAATGCTTTGTTTGACGGCGTATTTCGTAGTATATAAGAAAAAATAGTGAATGAAGAAAATTAAAAAAAAATTTTTTAAGAAAATCAAAGTTTCGAAAAAGAGAAATATTTAAAATAAAATTTTTTTTTAACAGATTTATTCGACATCTTGAGGTCATGCACTGATTTCGAAAGCTAATAATAACTAAATCATTTTTTTATGGGTATAAGAAAGATTAATGAATGAACAACTAATTTGTATGATTAAGCGGGAACTGTCCTCATTGCTATTGAATGTATGAAAACATTTATTTGAAGCAATTTATAATCTATTTAATAATTTGGGAAAAATTTAAACAACGTGACATCAGGACGGACAAGGCGACAGCTGTTTCGATTATACCTTGTAAATCTCTTCAAAGCCTTTTCTCCCGGGAGTGGGATTTGAACCCGCATTCCTACGATGGTTGAAGTGGTACAAACGCATTCAGCCACGTCATGCCTTAGTTGTTGTAAACTTTATCCGGATTGCGTTCTTTACATATTTTATTATTTTTGCACAGTACATAAATATATGCTTTTTGTTGGCGGTTGCGATGAAACTGGTATTTTTGTATCCAATTTTTATTGAAACCGGCAACATGATTACATACAAAGTATGTACTGTGCAAAAATAATAAAATATGCAAGGAAGGCAATCGGATAAAGTTTACAACAACTAAGGCTTGTACACTTCAACCATCGTAGGAGTGCGGGTTCAAATCCCACTCCCTATTTACAAGCTATAATCGAAACAGCTGTCGCGTTGTCCGCCCTGTTGTTGTTGTTGTATTAACGATAAAGGCACTCCCCGAAGGCTTTGGGGAATGTTATGAATATGATTTTGGTGGTCCTTTGCCGGATATAGATCCGGTACGTTCTGGTAACAAAGCACCATTAAGGTACTAGCCCGACCATCTCGAGAACGCTTTGTCCGTCCTGATGTCACATTGTTTAAATTTTTCTCAATTATTAATTAAAAAATGAAAAACTAATTTTTTGATCAAAATTAACGTTTTTTTGTTTATCGCGAGGTCATGTTCTTAGTTCTAGAAAGAATAAAGCAAACATATTTATCATCTAAATGTTGTAACCGGCTGTAGGGTTCTTACTATTTTTATTTAACTTTGTCTTTAAGTTACTTTGAACTTTGTAATTTTAATATGTTTTATCAATATTTTAATTTTCAATATTGATTATTCATTTATCATTTGGATTCGATAGAAACGATTTTAAATAAATATAAAATATATTAATCAACCACGTTACTCATATCACTATAATGGCGGTTGTAGGTTATAATTAAATATAATCTTCTAACTTTTTTGTTTTACAAAATATTGATAAAACATATTAAAATTACAAAGTTCAAAGTAACTTAAAGACAGAGTTAAATAAAAATAAAAAGAGCCCTACACCAGCGAACTTTGTCGTGCCCGAAAATTGATTTGCCTACATTCAAAAAGTAGGCCTCTCTTCCCCTCGCCTCTCTCCATACCATTCTTGTGTACTTTATAGTCCATTTTTCTGCTTATTCTTGCCCATGCCTTATTTAATTTATCCTCATCCCACACCCTGTCCTACTCCCACTCCAACTCTCACTTCCAGTTTCCACATTAATGTATGGAATCTTTATACTAAATTTTTGATACCTTCTTCAAATAATTGCGGAGATGAAGGGGCGTGGCACTGCCTACTTTTCAAAACAAATTTCTTCTAAACCACCCTTGAACCATAACGAAAGAAACGGAAACCAAAATTTTCGAAATCGGTCAAGCCATTTTCAAGTTTCAGCGAGACCAACGCACAGCAATTCATTTTTATTTATTTATGGGTATTTTCTCCGTCTATAGACTATATACAACGCAGAAGTTTGTCCATTGTACTTACATTTCTGGACAATTTTCTACAGTTTCTATATGTTCTATACTCAACCCCATGTTTATTTGAATAGGCAATTTATAAGTGTGATAAGCATGTTGAAACTGATTAAAAAAAAACAGTTGGGATATTCACGTGACCTTGTTTATTAGCTAACTGCTTATGTGCTTATATTTATAATAGTGTTTATAAAAACAAAATACACTGTAGAGAAATGATTATTAAGCAGAAAGGTTTATAACGAGCTCACGTGAATAACCCAAATATTTTTCGGTGTGTGGGTGGTTTTTTAAATTTAGGAATGCATGCAATATATATTTTGGCGCTAAAAAAAAATCAAAAAAGCCAAAAGATGAGTTCGAAAGTATATTCATTGTGTAAGGGGTGCGTTTTTATTTTTGGTCTAGAAAACGTTGAATATACATATTTTTTCACGTTTCCTAGACTGTAAGAATCGTCCTAGTGATAATCCTTTCGAACTGATTATGTTAATGGCATCGAAAAAACTTTCGACTAGCCAAACATTTCAGGTAAATTTTCAAAGTCGGTTATAGCCTTAAGATTTTAATAAGTCTTTTTTAATATTTTTTTTTGACTTTCAACTATTTTCCCAGGCATGCTTAACGAACGAAACGATATCATTTCGTTACGATAATCAACGCTAATAAACGAAACGAAGTCATTTCGTTTCGTTTATTAACGTTAAGAACGTCAAATTAACGTTAATTTGACGATCTTAACGTTAATAAACGAAACGAAGTCACTTCGTTTCGTTTATTAACGTTGATTATCGTAACGAAATGATATCGTTTCGTTCGTTAAGCATGCCTGTATTTTTCAAAGCTACTACAAAGCCAACTGAAGATATTAAAAGAAAAAAAATGTTCTCGCTAAATTAGTCTTACTTAGGTATGATGCACACGAGGCGTAGCTTCATTGACGCGTACAAGATATGACATGTAGCTACGGTTTCTCTACGCCTCAATATCTGCACACGAAGCTATTTTCGGAGCGTCGCTAACAAAAAGCAAACTATTATTGAAAAATAAGAAATTCAGGTATATCCGTCCCCGAAACCAAAGGAAAATAGGTATAAAAGTTGATTACATCCCCGCACCTTTGTAAATTATGAAAGGCAACTTTACACCACCGCGGACAATGGAAAAACGTTATTTCTAGTTTCCAACACTTTTTAGTCTTTTAATCGTTTCAACAATGTCTAACCGCTTTTATTGTGTTGAATACTCTTTTTCGCTTTGGTAATATACCTTTCACGCAGTTTTATTAACTACAAATAACCATTTTCTAACTAATTACACAAATTTCCATACAAAAAATTTAAACAAACATTTGTTCTTCCTTTTTTTCAAGCGTACGTACGCCTCAGCGACCAACATTGCTGTACGCTTAGCTACATGAAGCTTTCATGCTTTGTCGCTTTCATGCAGCTTACGCCTCGTGTGCAGGTCTCCATTCAAGTACATGTGTTCGACATCAAAGAGTACAGATTTCGCCTGCATCGTCTAATACGCGTCTATGACGCGTAGCCTCGTGTGTACCGTGCCTTAGAAACCACACTAACGAAAGTAAAGCCTAGAAAAAGTATGTTTTTTCCGCTCCACCCAAATTTATATGCGCTAAATTTTGTTTTTATATCGATACATAATTTCCTGTTGTAAATATTAGCATTAAAGAGCAGTAAAAAGTGATGAAATAAGGGAACATGAAGTGAATTTAATACTAGTTAAATTAAAAAGAAATACGAAGAAGAATAAGCTTAAATTAAATAATAAAATCTGTGTAGTACTAGTACTGTTCATATGAGACGTGTTTAAAGTGATGTAAGAGAACATTTCGCTCATTATACTTCAATAGTGTCATAACTCAAAAAACACAATTTTCCAGGAGTAGCCTTCAAAATTTTCACTGCCATATGTTGGGCATAAAAAGGCATATTTTCATTTGTATAGCACGTTGTAAATTTTAACGGATCACGAAGATTTTTTTATTACAACATAGAACATCTTATTGGGTACGTTTATATGTTATTAACTCAAAAGTCATGTTTTTTGAGTTATGACACTATTGAAGTACTGAGCGATTTGTTCTTGATATAGGCTTATGTGCCACCTTTAAAGCCCAGAGCCGAAATCAATATCAAATGAGAAGCCAAGTCTGAGTGAAAAAATATGACAAATAAAAGATCACACTATGCAGTTGAAATGTTTCTAAAGAGTTTTCTTAAAAATATGCACAAAAATTAGGCCAAATTTGTAATAGAAGATCGCAACATATGTATCTTTTAGCTAATTTTGTAACGCCCTGTATTACCTATTTGCCATCGGGGTCGATCGAATGTTGTGAAAGCACATCTATTTTTTCGAATCGTGTTACAGAATAAGTCCCCTGGCCCATGACATTTTAATTCGTTTTACAAAATCCATGATCATTTGTGGAATTAAAGATATATGGACTGGTACAAAAAAGTTCTGCAAATTGAAAAATGCTCATAAAGTGCTAATGCCAATTTCACACAGAGGATTATTCAAATAATTAGTCAAGTTTTCTTATTAAATCCCTATTTGAACTCAATCATCCATACAAAATACAAATTCTTAATTATCCCTTTATTGCTTATTGAATGCCTAATCGAGTGAAAAATCCAGTCGGATTTTTATTGTCAATGTAACAAATGACAATAAAAAAAACTGCACCCTTGTAAAGTATGTTTTATTGAGTATATTTAAACGTCAGTTACGCATGGCTCAAACTATATGGTTGGCTCATCTCATCAGCTGATTTTATTTTTTTCATTTCACTGGAATAGGGCTTGTCAAAAGAAGATGGCAAACTCAAAATAAACCAAAACATTGAACACATTTCCTTACAACACACAAACATTTTAAAGTTTTTATGTTTTCATTCCATTCCATTCGCCTAATACCAACACGCACATTTTGACAGTCTGAACAAAGGTATGTTGTTGCTGTATAGATGAGCCAACCAGCTATCAAATTACTATTGTGTAAGCTAAATTGAGTTGTATGAACACCACTCAATTGAAATCGAAATTGCCTCAATTTGTTTTTCTGTTTGAACATAGTATTATGAGAAAAACAATTAATTCAAGCCTACTATTTCATTACTAAAAAAACCTATAGGGAGTAGTAAATTTGCAGAACTTTCTGGACCAGTCCTTAAACAGGGAGAATGTAATGCTGACAAGAACTTATTTTGTCTCAACTGGCCTCTTGCTGTAATTAGGTTCCTAATTTTACTTTCAAACTGTACTTATGTCACTTTAAAAAAAATGTGACTCATATGTACTAAGTAAATAACGAAAATAGAAAAGTGAAAACACAAAAGGCCGCTGTATAAATATAACGCTTCAATTAGTAAAGCGTTAATGAAATTAGTAAATCCACACTTCAAATACAGTAGACTAATAATAATAAAAAATAGAAAAAATATGCTAAACCATGGTATAAAAAGAAGGTAGTTCAACTTAGAAATTTTTGACGTATTTGGGGATTTTTGAAGTTTCATAATTGTTGCGTTCCAATGAGTTTGATCCAGATACGGATAGAAATTTAACATGCAAATGCAACAACAATGTGATCCATATGGATCAATGGCATGTTAAATTTTTAACGGTAACTGCATCATGTTCATTGGAACACGAGGAATGTATGTTGTTTTGCTAGAAGCGTTGCCATACCGTAACTGTTTAAGGCGAAATTGTGGTTTTTCGGGATAGGCATTTCTTTCAGAATGAAAACGCAATGGTCGTCTGAGACAATAATAATATGCTTAAAATATGCAATTTTATTGAAAAAATTTAATAATGAGTCAAACATTGGTTAATTACTCATATCTTTATGGCAGCTTGACCCCAAGACTGAAAAAATACACGAAAAACCCTGTTATTCTAGCATGGCCCTATTATTATGCCCTTCAGTGATATACCTCCAAAGTCTGCAGTGTGTGATATGTAGGTATTTAGTGCGTTAGGTTTATGGGACGCCACATCCATGTCATGCTAAAAGCGCACGGCATGTGTATAGGCGGGTCTTGCCCTAAGGTGACCACTGCTGGGCATAAAAATCTCACAAGTTGTGGCTTACCTGCAGAACTACAGGGAATGTTCTCCCTAAAAAATGGTTTAAACAATTCCTTCCTCCAGCGCTAAGCTTGAATTATACAACAAATAAAAAATAAAAAATGTGGACTTGTAGCCAATTTATCACCAATCAATTTATAAAAATTGTGTTTTAAGTATGCTAAACTGTAGAAAATAGCGATGTCGGTTTATAAAGACCTCCCTTTGTGCAAGCAACTGCAAACGTGTATGTTTTGTCAAAACGTGCTGAGCAAACGTACAGACACTTGCATAATTCGATCCATGTTTCTTCCGCCGAAGCAATTTTCGGGAGCTCGAAAAACTTATTAAATACCTTCTTTTCTAGGCTGAATTATTTCATATTAAAATATTTGAAACGCATGCGCTCATTGTTTCTTTTTATTTAAAATAACTATGAAAGTAATTGAGTTGTTGTTGTTGTTGTTGTTGTTGTTGTAGCGATAAGGTTGCTCCCCGAAGGCTTTGGGGAGTGTCATCGATGTGATGGTCCTTTGCCGGATACAAACCCGGTACGCTCCGGTACCATAGCACCATTAAGGTGCTAGCCCGACCATCTCGGGAACGATTTATGTGGCCACATTAAACCTTCAGGCCATTCCCTCCCTCCCTACCCCCAAATTCCATGAGGAGCTGGGGGTCGCCAGAGCCTAGTCTGTTAGTGAAACAGGATTCGCCGCGGATGGGTGAGGTTGACAAGCTATGGAGAAGCTATATATTGCGCTGGCACCTGTAGGGTTGCGCTACACAGCCCCTTGAATATGGTACTTTAGTCGCCTCTTACGACAGGCATACCTACCGCGGGTATATTCTGATCCCTAACCCACTGGGGGAAAAGTAATTGAGTCGTATCCGTTAAAATGAAAAACATCAAAATTAGAAAAATTCGTAACATTTTTTAATCTGGTAGCTTGTTTTTGTTGAAATTGTCATTGTCCCCGCCCAAAGTCAAGTGGCTAATGTCACATTAAATGCGACTACCTCAATTTTTTGTATCATATGGTAAGCATGAAGCATAAAGGGAAAATGAAACTAGCATAGTTACAAATAACAAAATAAAAGCAAGAAAACTTAGCAAAATATCCTATAATAAATATGAATAAAGAGTGACAAGTGCGAGTAAAAAAATAGCAGCAACAATTATTATTATTTATTTGCGTTAGTTTTGGTAGCTGTAATGAATTATATTACGAAACTATGTAAACAAATTACGAAAACGTTTTCGAATAATTATGAAAATTCCAAAATTAAAGAAAAAATCATGAAAATTTTGACTTTAGAAAACTTCTATGTCTATTTTCGTTGAATTAGAAGAAAAGAAAAATGAACTGTATGACGGAAACTATGTAAAACAATTTCGAAAACGGTTTCGAAAGTCAAAAAGTGCGACATTACCTAAAATTTAAAGAATTTTTTTAAATATGCATTTTTGTCATCCAATTCCTTAAGTTCGAAAAAGTTTGTTTCAGATTTTCTGACATTAAAATTTAATATTGTCATAACGCAATTCGATCTTTGAGAGACTTCAAATTCATACTTATGTTTAAACATATATGTAATACTCCTCTATTGCTACAAAAGGCTAGGTACATTCAGAGTGCCGATATATTGCTGTTTAATGTTTTTGTTTTTGTATTCAATAATCGAATGTACCAAATTTAAATTTTTTCTTGTCACACTTATGCTTCTACAATCACAAAAATTTTATAGGCTGTCTTGTTTTGATTTCGAATTGAAAACACATTGCGAGTATTTTCTATTAGCAATATATGGTTTTAAATATATTGAATTGGCTGCCCGAGAGCGCACATAGACCACAATTAGGCCCATTGTGATAACACGAAAAGGCGCCACTTCCTTTTATCTTCAAAACCATTTTGAGAGCCTGATAAAGGCTGCTAAGTCCTTGACCCACCTCTACGACCTGACTCAGATTATCTAGAGAGCTCTCAGAAAGTGCTGTCTCGCGCCACTTATCGCCGGGCAGTTGCAGATGAGGTAAACCACCTTGCCTCCGCTTCATCCTCCATGCAACTCCTGCATCAATGACGATAAGGCGCTCCTAGATGCATGCCTACCCATAAGGCAGTGCCCAGCTAGTACTCCTACCAGTGTGGAGATTTTATGCCTACTTAGGGTGTACACATGATGGGATCTTTTTGGGATCCGATTTTGGCCAAATTTGCTTAGGTGTCCGACATCCTGGGGTTCGGAACCATCTTTCGTCTGCTTGACTGTTGATGTACTCTTTCAACATTAGCTGGCATGTGGCAAGAGGCATACATAAGCACACTTTATCAGGAAAAATCTGTCTGATCATATCCTGCCTAGCAAGCTCGTCTGCAATGCAGTTTCTAGTGATGTTCCGGTGTCGCGGTGCCCATTTGAGGTTTACACGGTTCTTTTGGGCCATCTCTTGAAGAGATTGGCGCCAGTTTAGTGTAAGTTCAGAATAGAATGAGTAAAAGCCAAAAAATTTGATTACCGCCTGGCTGTCGCTGAAAATAAAGATTTCGTTGCCGATATTGTGTGCCCCCATTCTAATTGCTGCTGCCATAATAGCTGATACTTCTGTCTGAAATACACTACAATGATCAAGCATTCTGAAGGAGAATTGGAGGGCTAGGTTCCCTTGGAAGGACTTCGCCTACCACTCTGCCGTTTAGCTTAGAGCCGTTGGTGTATATGGAAATGCTGCAGTGAGCAGTAATGTTCCTATCCGACTCTGCGTACACAAACCCTGTTGGGAATATTTACCATAAAGTTAGGAGGTCGCATAGCGATCTGTGCCTGGGGGAAGGAAACTGAACTTTTTAAATATGTTAGAGTGTCGTATGGTTTTAGTATTCTAATATGACAACTCACTTAAGCACAGAGCCGACGTTGCCGCTGCTAACAACTTATACTTAGTTAGACTAAAGTGAATTAGACTACAAAACTGCATACTAATCAGTTTTCCTAAGATTCTAGATATAAATTTAGTAATATTTTATGAAGTTTCTTAGAAATGTATAGAATTTTTCTAAAACCAAAAACAAAAAAGTGTTTGAAGTTTTTATTAAAATTTTTGAAAATTTCTAAAATTTTTTCATTTTCGAAAATAGTTTTCGAAATAGACTTACTTATCTTCTTTTATACAATGCAATTAAGTTTTATTTTTAAATAATAACCAATATTTGCTGCTATTTTTTTGTTCGCACGAAAAAAAATTGCCAATTTGTAAATTTAAATAAATTTTTGTCATTTATTTTTTTATTTAAAACTAAGTAAAGTTTAGTTAAAATAATTAAAAGCAACAACAAAAAACTCATGATGTAAATACATTAAAAATAAATACTAAATTTGTATAGACTTAAGTCAAATTTAATAAGTAAACAAATAACAATGAAAAACGCAAATATGCAATCAGAAACTGTGAAGCATTACTAAAAAGAGATTTATAAATAAATATGTATTAAATGAAAAGAAGGGAAAATAATATAACAAAAGTGGCAAATAGACGTACTTTAGTAGAATACATACACGCATATATACACTACATATACATATATAGAAATAATAACATATACATATGACAACAAAAAACCATTCAATTTTTTTTAAACACTAAAATATTGTTAAACACATTTTTACTAGCTACTTTGTTCAAATAGTTTTGACTCATTTGCGCGAATGCGGTTAATATTTGGTTGTATTTATTAATCCTTTTGTTGTTGTGATTTTTTTATTGCTTAAGCCAAGAACTAAAAATTGACGAAGAAAAATTTTACTTTTCGATCTTACTCTCTTTTGTGCAGTGAGCACTTATGAGTGTTTTATTTTTCTAAAACAACTTTTGTGTATACGGTTGTTTTGCATTGTAACTCGTAGCTATTTGAAAAGTTTCAATTTTTTGTGCTTGTTTTTCATGTTTGGGCCTACTGCAATGGAGCCGAGTATATGAGCTTTGTGCCTTTGTAACTCTCTCATGGGGTAGTTGCGCGCAAAATGAGTTCTCTAAAAGCTAATTGCTTAAACCTATTCTCATTAACTAAATATCGACTAGTGAGTGGTATATCACTCTATCTCGGTTGCCGTTTCGAAAACGCCCTATCTCAGAAAACATTTGATAACGCATTATTTCAGAATTTATTTCAAAAACGCCATCACTCAAAAATCTGTCGAAGAACGCCCTATTCAGATTTTTTTTTAAAACACCGCCGTTAATTTAAAACGTATTAAACTTGGGCTCAGAAATGGCGTTTTTGAAACGATAGGACGTTCTTCAACAGAAATGTCTTTTGGCACAAAAACTTTCCTGGAACAAAAAAAAATTTACGTTTAGGAGGTATGTAAATGAATGAGAGCGAAAATCGACACTGATGATGGCACAACGCCGAAACCGGTTTGTCTCGAAACCAAATTTGACAAGGGATGACGGAAAATCGTTCCAATATACATCATGAAAAATGGCACATTAAGGCCCACTTGCAGAACGGCAAGTTTTTTTTTAACTCAGAGTTAACTTCTCATGAGAGGTTATTTTTTTGCGCTTTGGGATAACAAATGAATAATGCACCATAATTGCTGTCGTCGTAACAAGCATATGTCCGTGGACTAAAAACCACCAAATTTGGAACCCCTGGACCGCTTTCGCATAACTTCGGGGTGGCGTTCCTTACTGCTCGTTTTTTAAGTGCCTTCTGTTGTCCCTGCGTCCAGCTCCCCATTTTTTGATCTGAGTGCGGTGTCTACGAAGTTACTGCTTTGTTGCCACTGTTTTGGGCTGCTCAGTATCTTTCCTGTAGCATTATCCGTAGTGATTTGGCAGACTCTTTCCTGCACGATTTGTCAATTCTGGCTTCATTTTTTTGAAGTACCCGTACCCAGAGAGCATTTGGGTAACGTAGTCGTTTACCTCACCCAAAGCTTCTGGTGCTCCATGCTTCAACATCTGTTAAAAGTTTCGCCGTTCATCTACCTCGTCGTTCATTTTCCACTGTCCTTGCAACAACCTAAACGTTTCTTCCCTGCCTCTCTTAACGACTTTCATGCGCTCTTGATCCGTCTGCTTGTTTGTTTCCCATAATCCTCTTCTTTCCAGCGCTAATAGGTCGATAGGGATTGGTCCACTAATCTCTTGTCAGGCTGGTCATGATACAGTGCGATAAGCGTATGCTACCTTCAGAGCTGCTGTTCGTGTTACAGCTGTTAGAAGCTTACATCGATTCTTCTTACGAAGTGTGTTTTCCTACAGTTCGGAGCCGGTAATGTCCATCAGCAGCTTTCTTTTGCTTCCTGTTGTTCCTCCGATGTTTGCCTGCTTAGCAACGATACCTTTTAAATGGCTTCTAAGTCTCGCCACTCCTTTGCGGGTATCATGACTAGATTGAGCTTTATACGTGCTTCTTCCCTGTTTCGGGCCATAAAGACTACAGCAAAGTTCTGCATGTTAACCTAAATTTCATGTTCTACACCAATTGTATTATTTTAAGAAATTGCAACAAACTTAGCACGAATACTCTTTCGGAATGAAAATCGTCTAGAAGTTTGGGTTCATAAAGCAATCAAAATTTGAACCCAATGGGTAGTGATTTGTTTCCAATTTTTTTAGGTTAGGGCTTAACCACTATAAGTTAGGCTAATTCTGATAGCGGTTTCGGATTCAGCAGATTAAAATAATTCATGTGCCCAGATGTGTCACATTACGAGTTCAGTCTTATTTTTAAAATTGGAGGAATTTATTTGCACCATACATATATTTTCATGTATTTCGGCCCGCTGCTGAATCCGAATTGCTACATGACAGCAGGTACTTCGTTTTGTCCTTATTCACCATCAAACCCATCTTTACCGCTTCTTTTTCTAGTTTGGCGTAAGCAGAACTTACGGCGCCGGGGTTCGGGCCGATGATATCAATTTTAGATTGATTGTTCCAGAGCGGTTAAGTTCTGCAGCTGGTATTATTTTCTCCAGCATCAAAATAAAGAAACGTTTTCGATTACTGATCGTAAAACACGATACGGGCCCAGCTTGTGATATTTTCTGAATAATATCGTTTTGTTTGCGATCGTTACTGCTTCAATTTGATTTTGATATGTTAACAGTTCGTAATATTTTCGGAAAATTTTCCGGGGAACAGTTTTTGAACATATTTGGGATATAGGGATATACTGAAAATCATTTCGGACTAATTTCAAGATTATTTAGTAATCAAATTTGAATCTTTGTGAACTAGGTTGAACTAGCCTCAAACCATTTTGCCATTAGCTTGGGATGTTTTCTGAATGAATTTAGTTTTATAAGGTTTATAGTTCGTAATCTTTTTGGAATCATCTCTTCATAGTTTTCGAGCGTATTTCTTAATGCATGCGTGTGGCGGCCGCCGTGGTGTGGTGGTAGCGTGCTTCGCCTACCACACCGAAGATCCTGGGTTCAAGCCCCGGGAAAGCAGCGTCGCAAATTTGGAAACAAGTTTTCTAAGCGAGATCGCCCCTCGGCAATGATATGGCAAACACTCCCGAGTGTTTCTCTGCCATGAAAAGCTTCTCAATGAAAATATAGCTGCCTTGCAGATACAGTTCGGACTCGGCATAAAATATGTAGGTCCCGTCCCGCCAATTTGTACGAAAAATTAAAACAAGCACGACGCAAATTGAAAGAGAAGCTCGGCCTAAAATCTTTTCGAAGGTTATCCAAAAAACGCCTCCCAAGCGAATTTATTTAAAAACAAAAGTAAGTTGATGCATGTTTAGTTTAATTTAACAGACTTAAAAAAAAATAAATAAATAAAAATTTTACATTAAATTTACTTGTTTCCATTTCGACTGTATAAAAATGGTACAACCATAACAACAACAAAAATAATGTGTGTAATTTAAAAATAAAATATTTTGAGTCATTAAGATTATAAAAATAAATTGCAACGACTGTTTATCTGTCACTCACATAAACGCAATATTTTGTGCTATGCAATGCAGTTGAGTTAATTTTTACTAAATTTAGAAAAGAAAAAATTAATATTTGTATCGCTCTCTGCTATATTTTATTAATGTTAGTTATTAGCCATTTCTTCCTAAAATAATATTGTTTCTTGTTTTTTTTTAAGAAAATTCACTTAAGTTCCGCTTGTTTCTAGTTTTATTTGTAATTATAATTTACTTGTTAATATCAAAAAAAAATTTATTACGTAATTATATTTTATCATACTACATGTATACTTAGTTTAAAAATTTGTATAATATTATTGCTTATAACCGCCTCTAATTTCTATAAATTTGTAATTATTATTTTGTAATTTGTTACTACAATAAACGCATAAAGACATTTGTTTTGTTACATAAATTGTTTAGCACAAGAATATTTAAAATTTACATTAATAGAATTATAAATTTATTACAAATAATTATTTGTTATTCTTAATAATAAACTATTTTATTTTAATTTTTGTCTGTCACGCTACAGTCCTTAGTTTAATTATTATCATATTGAATTGATTATTAATTTAATTAAATGAAAAATGCAAGCAAAAATTATACGTTAATTAATAAAAAGTGCATGAAAGGATATATAAATGTCGCGTTTGATATTTATATATTTTTGTTGCAATATTATATGAGCATCAAATAATTTTGTTTTATTTTCGGTGATTTTTTTTTATTGGTAGGAATGTCGGACTAATCAGTTTATTAAATATGAGAATTTATTTACATTTGCTTAATTAATTAATCAAAGATTAATTACTTTTAATTTCCCAGTTGATTACATTTTAATTTATCTTAAAAATACTTTACTTATTACCTAAAAAAGTGAATTATCACAGCTAAGTTAATCCGAAAACTTAATTGTTGCTATTATATTCATTTTAAGTACATCACTCTCTGAGAACACAAGTCAATCCGACAGACTGCAGGAGCAGTGGGAGCATATCTCTTAAAACGCTTCGTACTGCCGCCGAAGAAAAAGGTGTTTACCGGCGGCCATGGAAAAACAACTGGTACGATGAAGAATGCTGCGTTGCAACCGAAATAAGAAGACGCTGCGAGGAGTTGGTAAGGATGAATGTATGCCCAAAGATTGGAATTTGAGTGTTCTTTGCCTAGTCCACAAGAAGGGGGATCCTGCAAACTGCGTCAACTATCGCGGAATCAGCATTCTTAGTATAGCATAGTCAGCGTTTAGTGCGAAAGATTGAAGCCCATCGTGAAGCGGCTGATTGGACCTTATCAATGCGGCAAAGTGTAGAAAAGTATACAACAATTAGTACAATCAATAACCGCCTAATTCATGTACTGTTACATAGGACTTAGGTGATTATTGCTTATAACCACATAGTATTAAATGTGGGATGCTTTTCTGCACACATGATACTGTTAGAGGTTTTTGGCGATGCAGTTTTAGCATAGCGAAAGCTGAAATGGGGGGCTAGTAAATGTAGCATCGACCAGATTCTCACTATGCGCGCAAATTTTGGAAACAACCTTCGAAAAAAGATCGCCTCTGCTACGCCGCTATGTCTGAATTTGATCTCCCAGCGAAGCTTTTACGGCTGCGCAAAATGACGTTGAGCAACACCATCAACTCAGTCAAAATTCGTAAGAATCTCTCCGAGCCGGTTCGGTTTCATATAGGGTAAACCATTTTCATGCGATTTCTTTAATTTGACGCTGGAAATATCATATCATCGGCCTGAACACCGGCATCGTAAGTTCTACTTACTCCAAACTGGGCAAAGAAGCGGGAAAGATGGGTTTGTTGGTGAATGAGGACAAAACGAAGTTCATTTGGGAGCCAGCATTAACACAAACAACAACGTCAGCTCTGAAATCCAGCAACAAATCAATCTTCAGAATAAGTGCTACTTTGGACTAAGTAGGCAATTGACAGGTAAAGTCCTCTCTCGGCAAACGAAAATCACACTCTTACAAGCTTTAGGCAAACATCAACATAGAATAACGAATTAAAATGCAGCGGCTACGCTGCCTGGGCCATGTTATGCGAATAAAGGATTACCGTCCGGCCAAGAAGTTATTCTTATCGGAACCCGCCTGCTTGCGGAAGCAGAGGGAGAAGGGGCATCCACTCTGCTGAAAGGACTGGTGGAAAACAATTTAAATTCCCATGGTGTTGCCAATTAGCGCCAGTTACCCAGAGAAGAAGCGGCTGGCTCGCCTTGTTGGCCAGCCAAAATCGTTCAAACAGACTGTTAAGCGCCAATTAAGTAAGTAATATTTAAGAAAAAACGTTTACTTATGAATTTCGAGTCATTCAGACAATTTTTGTAGAGAGGTAAGAAGCAATAACTTTGCTCAGAAACATACAGCTTTTAAATATCTCTGAATTGGGACTTATAAGAATTACGATTAATAAAAAATAAGTGCTTTCTAGTGCTTCATACGATCAATACGTCTTTCAGATGCTTTCCACTTCGTATCAATATTAGAAAAAGGCAAGTAGAATAAAAAAAAAGCATTTATTTTTAGAAGATATGGTACTGTTGTTTTAAAATGGATATTTTCAAAATACAGTCAAATGGTGGCAGTGGCAGCCAAGAAGAGAAAGAAGTGGAACTACCTTTCTATGTTTGTATCATGATTTTGATGCTTCAAAAAAAAATAAAAATTTTTTTTTCAAAAACATCTGAGCTTAGTTTTTTTATAAAACATGAAATCTAAACTTATCATAAACCGTCAATATATTAAATACTACACACCGTCTTAAACTATATATTTGTCAATAATCGCATTTTTACCCCGCATTGCGAGTGTTGATCGGACTTTTTGTCGATCCGATCTTTTTCATTTAATTTTGTTATTGTGCAAATTAATTCACTTAATCTATGGAGCAATATAAACAGTTAGCTCATTCAAAACAGAATTTTTCACTTTAGTCGATACTCTTTGTTTATTATGAACCAGGCTGTTCAAACATTTTTATATTAGAATATGGCTCAGTAATTTGGAATCCGCGTTATCAAGTCCATGCAGACAGTCTCGAATCAATACAAAAACAATTTTTACTATTTTCCTTAAGAAATTTTCCATGGACTCTTTATATAATCTTCCACCTTATACTAATCGATTAAAGCTTATCAATCTTCCAACTCTTGCTAGTCGAAGGGAAATGCTTGGTGTAATATTTATGACAAAACTTTTAAATGGATCAATGTCAAGCCCATTCCTTCTGAATGAAGTGAGCTTTTGTGTTCCCTCTAGGACTTCGAGACACTTCAAACCTCTCCTGCTGAAACAATGTAGAACGAATTTCGAACTAAATGAACCTTTCCGGTGTTTATGCCAAGATTATAACTCTCACTCAAACACATGTGATAGCTCGGACTCCCTTTTTCTATAAAAAAGACTGTTCTCACCACTCTTAATAATTAATGCATAAACGCGCGCGCATAAAATGCATAGCGCGCTGCCACAAAAGTGCAAATCGCAACACCTACATATACGTACACTGCAACTTTTTTAAATTGAAAAAAAAATGTTTAAAGAATTTTGATAGTCCTCTTAATGAATAGTTTTGAATTAAAATTTTTCTCAGTGCTACACAATTTTTGAAAAATTGTTTGCTGTCAATTTGTTAGTGTTGGCTTCATATGGAAGTGCTTTTTCTTTGCACTTTCATATGAAATTCAGGCACTTTAATGTGAATCGAATTTATATGGGAGTGCTATGAAAAATTTTTTTTTACATTCAAAGTGTGAATTTTTATCTGTGCTTATTCTTCAGGGCAAAACAAAAACAAAAGTGCCATATGTGTATAGGGGTTGAGCAGCTCTGATTATGAAATTAATCGATTATCGCTCAGCGGTCTACTATCTACTGCGATCGACACTCGCAATAGGGGGATTTGTGTCAATTGAATTACGTTATCATGAAAATAAACGAGTTTTAATAAAGCCATCCATCTATTTAAGACTTTTTATTAATTAAAGTTTTTGCTGTCCATAAGTTCTCGTCCATTTTTTTTTACAACGTCTCAAAAGTGAAAAAAAAATGTCCAACGAAAATAAATATGTTTCTGTGTATGCATGCGACTTATGTAATTTAAATAATTTATTGTAAATATTAATAGAAAATTTAGTATATACATTGCTCAATTTCCTTTTTTATTATATAAGAACTGTAAAATTTATTAATTCTCAAGGTCTGATTATGCTAACTTAAAACGTAATGAACTTAAATTTGTCGGCTAGAATATTACCGAAATAGACTCTGTAGGCATTATGAAATAAAAAAAAATTAACTGGTAGTATTTAAAATATGTACAAACAAAATTATGTAATTAAGGTCAAGTAAAATATTATCAGACCTTTTCAGCTGGTTGGGGAATTTTTGATTTATTTTTTTTTCACAAATAATTTTAATTTTTTTTATCGTAAATGAGTAACTAAAGTGCGATTTAATTTAGCAAAAATTAAACTTGATTAATCGAAATCAAGAGAAGAAATATTTACGAAAATAAAGTTGTTTAATTTGAAAAAAAAAGTAGAAAATATTTTGTCTAAATGAATTAATTTCAAGCAATTTTGTAAATAATTGATGTCAATATGTTTAAATGATAAAAAAAATTTTGTTTAGTAATTTTAATTTTATATATTTATTTTCATAAATTTATTTTATATTTTTTTTTCGAAGTAGTAGTTCGTACTACTCAATTAAGATATGTAAATAAGTTATTAACATAAATTAAGGCAATGCTAGTGTGGGGCCCTATGCTCCATTAGGAGTTAAGGAAGGAAAGAAGAAGAAGAAAAATTAGTGTTTACAAATATAAAAATTATAAGAAGAAAAACAAAGAAAAATTAAACAAAGTAAAAAAACAACCCCTCAAATTAAATGCCTTTAATATTTATTAAACATAAATTCATCTAATATTAAGTCCAAACCTAATACAAGAAGAACATGTAAAAACATATAATTTAAATACATAGGAAGACATACAAAAAAGATTTCCAACAAGTTGTGTTCTTTTAGACCTGAGGGTAAGTAGTTTAAAGATTTTTTATTAAATAACTAGCGTACCCGACAGACATTGTTTTAATGCCATTAGCACCCAGATAAATTGCGGTTTGAATCAATACCCCCACCATAGAACAGTACTCGTAGCGCTAGACCTATCAAAAGCTTTCGATACGGTCAACCATGGCTCGTTACTGCAGGACCTGGAAGGGTCTACCCTTCCCCCATGTCTTAAAAGGTGGACCGCAAATTATCTGGGTGGTCGGCAGGCATCGGTGCAATTTAGAAACGAAACATCAAAACCAAGGAGAATCAAACAAGGGGTGCCACAGGGTGGTGTCCTATCCCCACTTTTGTTTAATTTCTACATATCTAAGCTACCTTCACCACCGGAAGGAGTCACAATCGTTTCCCACGCCGATGACTGCACAATAATGGCCACAGGCCCAGGCCCAAAGATCGATGCGCTATGCAATAAAATAAACGGCTACCTCCCTGATCTCTCCAGTTTTTCCGCCTCGCGAAACCTGGCATTATCACCGACTAAATCTTCCGCGACCTTATTTACAACATGGACGCCCCAAATGTCGACCATTTTAAACATCCACGTCGATGGCACTACGCTACCGACTGTCCTACACCCCAAAATCTTGGGTGTGACGTTTGATCAGGATCTACATTTTGGTGAGCACGCAGCCGCAATTGTTCCGAGAATTCAGAGCCGTAACAAAATCCTCAAATCCCTCGCTGGCAGTACTTGGGGAAAAGATAAAGAAACGCTCATGACTGCATACAAAGCAATTAGCCAGCCGATTACGTGCTACGCGTCACCCATATGGTCGCCCAGCCTAAAAATCACCCACTGGAAGAAACTACAGGCCTGCCAAAATACTGCTCTCAGAATCGCCCCGGGCTGTCTTCTTATGTCCCCAGAACACCATCTGCATAATGAGGCGAGAATACTCCCCATCAGGGAGAGAAATGAGATGCTGACCAAACAGTTCCTGTGGAATACCCAGAAACCTGGGCATACCAACAAACATCTGATTGATGAACCAACACCGCCTAGGGGCTTAAGGAGTCATCTCCGTAAGCATTTTGAGGAAATACGGCACCTGAAAACTCAGCCGTATGAAGTGAAAAAACACAAGCAGGTCCTTGGTGAATTCCATAAACAGGCGTCGGACCTTTATGCCGGGAATTGCCCGGTGAATCCAGTGCTTAACGAAAATTATCCAAAACTTGCGGAAGAGGAACGCATACTCCCCAGGGAAACGCGTGTCACTCTTGCTCAACTTCGTTCTGGATACTGTAACAGGTTAAACTCTTACCTATCCAGAATCAACCCCGACATACAAATGTATGCCCCGCTTGCAAAGTGTCCCCACATGACACCAACCATCTCTTCAATTGTAATGTGGAACCAACGCCTCTAACACCCCTTTCCTTATGGTCCACCCCTGTTGAAACAGCAAGTTTCCTTGGACTCCCGTTAGAGGATATTGATGACAATTTGTGATCGGTCGCGGCTATTAGGTGGGGCGAGCATTGCTCACAACAACAACAACAACATTGTTTTAACCGTAAATTTGTTTGCCTATATTGTGAGCTTCGCTTCTCCTCTTCACTCTCTATCCCATTCTCTTCTGCTTTATTTTTCATAATTTTTTTCTCATTCTTGTCCACCCCTTCTTATTTTTCTTTTTACAACTCTCTTTTTCTTATTACAACTCGCAATCCCACACCCACTTCCATTTCCACTTCCACTCCAACTCCTCTTCCAATTCGCACTCCAACTCCCATCCTCTTCCCACTTCCGCAATCTCTGTCACTCATTCCGGGTCCCGTTCCGACTTCAAATTCATCATAAATATAATCTCTATTCCAAATATGTAATACTTGCTTCAAATAATTTCGGAGATCAGGCTTATTAAAATATTTTCCTAACAGTGGGTGTGTCATCGCCCAATTTTCGAAAATTCGCTACAGATTAATATAAAAGGTACTTATGCTCAAATATAAAGAGTTTGAGCCAAACAAAAACAAACAAAAACAAGTAAGGAAGGCTAAGTTCGGGTGTAACCGAACATTACATACTCAGCTGAGAGCTTTGGAGACAAAATAAGGGAAAATCACCATGTAGGAAAATTAACCTAGGGTAACCCTGGAATGTGTTTGAATGACATGGGTATCAAATGGAAGGTATTAAAGAGTGTTTTAAAAGGGAATGGGCCATAGTTCTATAGGTGGACGCCATTTAGGGATATTGCCAAAAGGTGGACCAGGGGTGACTCTAGAATGTGTTTGTACGATATGGGTATCATATGAAAGGTGTTAATGAGTATTTTGAAAGGGAGTGGGCCTTAGTTCTATGGGTGGACGCCTTTTCGAGATATCGCCATAAAGGTGGACCAGGGTGATTCTAGAATGCGTTTGTACGATATGGATATCAAATTAAAGGTATTAATGAGGGTTTTAAAAAAGAGTGGCCCTCAGTTGTATATGTAAAGGCGTTTTCGAGATATCGACCAAAATGTGGACCAGGGTGACCCAGAACATCATCTGTCGGGTATCGCTAATTTATTTATATATGTAATATCACTAACAGTATTCCTGCCAAGATTCCAAGGGCTTTTGATTTCGCCCTGCAAAACTTTTTCATTTTCCTCTACTTAATATGGTAGGTGTCACACCCATTTTACAAAGTTTTTTCTAAAGTTATATTTTGCTTCAATAAACCAATCCAATTACCATGTTTCATCCCTTTTTTCATATTTGGTATAGAATTATGGCATTTTTTTCATTTTTCGTAATTTTCGATATCGAAAAAGTGGGCGTGGTCATAGTCGGATTTCGGCCATTTTTTATACCAAGATAAAGTGAGTTCAGATAAGGACGTGAACTAATTTTAGTAAAGATATATCGGTTTTTGCTCAAGTTATCGTGTTAACGGCCGAACGGAAGGACACGGTCGACTGTGTATAAAAACTGGGCGTGGCTTCAACCGATTTCGCCCATTTTCACAGAAAACAGTTATCGTCATAGAGTCTATGCCCCTACTAAATTTCACAAAGATTGGTAAATTTTTGTTCGACTTATGGCATTAAAAGTATTCTAGACAAATTAAATGAAAAAGGGGGAGCCACGCCCATTTTGAAATTTTCTTTTATTTTTGTATTTTGTTGCACCATATCATTACTGGAGTTGAATGTTGACATAATTTACTTATATACTGTAAAGATATTAAATTTTTTGTTAAAATTTGACTTAAAAAAAATTTTTTTTTAAAAGTGGGCATGTTCGTCATCCGATTTTGCTAATTTTTAATTAGCTGTTGTTGTACTAGCAGTGCTTCGCCGCACCTAATAGGTGCGACCAATCACAAACTGTTATCAATATCCTCTAACGAGAGTCCAAGGAATCTTGCTGTTTCAACAGGGGTGCACCATAATGAGAGGGGTGTTAGAGGCGTTGGTTTCACATTACAATTAAAGAGATGGTTGGTGTCATGTGCGGACACATAGCAAGCGGGGCATACATTTTGTATGTCGGGGTTGATTCTGAATAGGTAAGAGTTTAGCCTGTTACAGTATCCAGAACGAAGTTGAGCTAGAGTGACTCGCGTTTCCCTGGGGAGTATGCGTTCCTCTTCCGCAAGTTTTGGGTACTGTTCTTTGAGTACTAGATTCACCTGGAAATTTCTGGCACAAAGGTCCGACGCCTGTTTGTGGAGTTCACTGAGGACCTGCTTTTGTTTTTTTGCTTTATACGGCTGAGTTCTCAGGTGCCGTATTTCCTCCTAATGCTTACGGAGATGACACCTTAAACCCCTAGGCAGTGTTGGCTCATCAATCAGATGTCTGTTGGGATGCCCAGGTTTCTGGGTATTCAACAAGAACTGTTTGGATAGCATCTCATTTCTCTCCCTGATGGGGAGTATTCTCGCCTTATTATGTAGATGGTGTTCTGGGGACATAAGAAGACAGCCCGTGGCGGTTCTGAGAGCAGTATTTCAGTGTAACCGCATTTAATTTTTATTTATCTCACATATAGTAATAGGAGTGACGTTCCTACCAAATTTCATCATGATATCTTCAACGACTGCCAAATTACAGCTTACAAAGCTGTTAAATTACCTTCTTTTAAAAGTGGGCGGTGCCACGCCCATTGTTCAAAATTTTACTAATTTTTTATTTTGCGTCATAAGGCGAACCACCTACCAAGTTTCATCGCTTTATCCGTCTTTGGTAATGAATTATCGCACTTTTTCGGTTTCTCGAAATTTTCGATATCAAAAAAAAAGGTAAAAATAGCTAAACTGTAGAACTCATTTTGCTGGGTGCAGGGTGTTGAAAAAAAACTTAGTTTCGTTGAGGGCCTGCATT
>JARSSU010026923.1:0-29929 GCA_029619165.1 Eurosta solidaginis
GACAATACGAAGTGGTCTGGCTAAATAAATACTGTCATGACTTTGAAATAAACAACGATCTCTTAAAATTAATGAACACAAAAATATTTATGAATGTAACAATAATAATAATTCATCTTCTGACGACCAAATCATAGATTTTGAAGTCTAAGGCCCTTCATATAATATCTCGTCCCAACATAAACTTAAATATCGCACGATAACTTACCGCCAATGGCAAAACAAAAGTAAAAAATAAAACGTTTTTGTGTTGTTAAAAAATATGAAATGAACTATAAAAACAGTATTATTTATATACCTCTATTGTACCTTATATGTGTTTACTGTACTTTTTATAACTTTGTTTAAGTTTGATTTGAAATAAATGTGAAAACTTACACTGAAAAATATACATATACTTTTAGCTCTTTTTGCAACGGGGTTTTGGATTTTCTTGAAGAAATTTAGCTCTTTCTAGCCCTTTTTGGCAACACTGGCAAACATACATACATATACAGTATATACTAATACTTTTGATCGATATTTGCAATAAAAATTAGTTATCACATTACTAATATTTCGTGATAAAAAATGCTACCGTATTATCAATTATTTACGTACTTAATGCTGTTGTGCCTAATGACTAATAAGAAGTCATATTTCATGCAATTAATCACATACAAATATAATGATGAATGTGCAGTATTATATGAAAACTGTGTCATCTTTCAAAAGCTCAAACTCACTATACATATAAGTAATGAACTTAAAAAGAAACTTCAACAGGTTTGATATTTTTTATTATGTTAGGTTATGGTACTACTGTTTTGTTTTGTAAAACAGTACTATTGGATATTCAAGACAATGTTTTTAAAAACCTCTACACAAAGTATCAAAGCAACGGATCTTGTTTGATTGCTGTTTTATTCTTTGCTTTGTATCTAGCATTTGAACAGAACAAAGAATTTGTTTTTGTATTATTGTTTTGTTTTTTTTGTATGTGATGGCTGCTTGTAATTTTTTAAGTTATTGTTAATATAATTTACGTGACAGAAGCGTAATAAAAGTGAGATATTAAACAAAACACTAAAAAGGTAAAAATGTAATAAAAATTTTAATGTGTACATAATCACAATTGTAAATGTTTACAAAATGTTACAAAAACAACGCAAAAAATATTAAAAATTGTCTTCAATAAATATTGCGCAACAGTTGTTAATGTAAACTGGCATGCATATATTTGTATGTACGCTCATTAGGGTGTGTCTTATTTTGCAATTTAGTCCTAGAATAAGTCAAGATCATTACAAAGTCTTCACCAACCCTAAACTGTGACAAAATATGTAACCAATTGTTTTCAAAAAATCGACCCAAAAGTAAAAAATTATTTACTCCATTTTTCGAAATCAGGTTGCAAAACATAGATATTGACTTTCGAAGCTCAAAACTGGCCCCCTATTAATAAATTTTTAACTTATTGTACTTGTAAATTTAAAAGAAATCAAGTAAAGGTGTCTAAGTTCGGGTGTAACCGAACATTATATACTCAGCGTGGGCTTCAATTGTACATTTCATTTCAGATAAATTACTTTTCTACATAACACGTGGCCACCGCCCGTTAAAAAAAAATGTCTCCCCATTTGCTCTTACAATAAAACTTGATAAGTGAAATATCATTGATCCAAAACTTTTTTTTGCTAAGTTATAGCTTATTATTCTAGTCTACGACCCTTTTAAACATGTTTTATATCTAAGTTGCCGTGGTCTTTAACCGATCTCGTCCATTTTTCTAGAAATATTTTCTGCTATAAGGAAATATGAGTGCACAATTTCATTACGATATGTTAATTTTTCTTCGAGTTATGGCTTCCGAAACATAGAAAATTGCTTAGTCATAAAAGGGGCGGTGCCACGACCATTTTTTAAATTTGAAGTTTTTCCTATTTACTGTTATAAATTCACTTGGAAAATGAAATACCATTGATATAAAGCTCTTTTTGAAAAGATATAGCTTATTTTATTCGTCCACGACCCTTTAAAAATCTTTTATATAAAAGTGGGCGTGGTCCTTAACCGATTTCGTTAATATTTCTTCGAAGCATTCCTTATAGTATTTTTGTTACGATAGGTTTAACGATTTTGATTTATGATTAATATTACTTGTAAAATAATACTTGTAAAATTGATTTTATCACAAGTGGGCGGTGCCACGCCCGTTTCACACAATTTTTTCACATTTTTATCAAGGGTCTCAATATCAGTCCATATGTCAAATTTCAACATTCTAGGTGTATTATTTACTAAATTATCAGGTTTTTTGTGTTTTCCAAAATGTTATATATATATATAAAAGTGGGCGTGGTTATCATCCGATTTGGCTCATTTTCAATACCAATCTATTCTGGGTTCATGTTAAACTCGTGTACCAAATTTGGTGAAGATATCTCTATATTTACTCAAGTTATCGTGTTAACGGACAGACGAACGGATGGACGGACATGGCTCAATCAAATTTTTTTTCGATACTGATGATTTTGATATCTATTCGATTCCTTTATACCTGTACAACCAACTGTTATCCAATCAAAGTTAATATACTCTGTGTGCAAAGCGCGCTGGGTATAAAAATAAAGGATAGTAACGAACCTGTTAATGCAACACATCAATCGTCTGCATATTGATGCAATGCATCTGAGTCACCTTAATGTGGTTCGGGTCGCCATATCTCAAAAAAAGGAGACCTTTTACTAGTAATTAAGCGTTTTCGAGGTTCGGGTCGCACATGCGATCCGACAGCGCGCTTCAAATGCAAAAGTAAACTCTGTACAATTCCTATAAGAAAAGGTGGGCAGGCCATGCCTATATTTTTGCTTTTTAGTATTTTAAATACATCGAATAAGAATATATATTGAGTACATATTTGCATGTTAGTTTGCATCAAAGCTAAATTTTACTGTTGGCGGTTCATTTTTAAGAAATGGTTTACTTTGTGTTATTTACATAAATCGATGAATTATCAAATGATATCTATTTGTATTGTAGAGTGGGACACTTCCTTATTGCTTTTAACGAATGAAAACATTTTTTAAACCAATTTTTTATTTTAAATTTAATAAAAAAATTTAGGAAGAATTGATACAACGTGACATCAGGACGGAGAAGGCAACAGCTGAAATCTCCCGTGTAGACTCAAACAGTTGATACAAAATATGAAGTGTCTAAAGAATAAACTATGCAAACAAGGCAAGTGGGAAAAGTTGCGCAACAACAAAGGCTTGGCTTTGGCTGAATGTGTTTGTAAGAGTTCAACTATCGATGGGTTCGAGTCTCACTCCCGAAGAATAGCTGTCGCCTTGTTCGTCCTGATGTCACGTTGTTTCAATTTTGTTTTCATGAATTAAAAGCAATAAAGGGTACTCCTCGCTTAGAAATTTGGCTGGATCTTACATTTAGTAAAAAACAAAACTTAAGTATTAGGCTAAAGTTTTGCACATGTATATTCTACAAGTTGCTTGGACAAGTTTTTCTGTGGCTCATTCAAGAAAATCAAACTTTGTTTTTTTGTCCACCCTAATGCATACTATATATGGGGTATTCCATCCCATTTCGACCAATTTTGAACCCGACCCTTTTAGAATTGGCTGAAAGTTTTTCGTCTTTTTCTAGCATACTGAAAGACGTTTCCAGAAGTTTTTCAAATTTTTCATCCAACTCAAAAAAGTTATGAAGTTTTACACCGTTTTTTGTTTTCAAAATGCTACAACTTTTTCAAAAATTGACCGTTTTGGGATCATAATATGTTTTTACATGTACTTTTCGGAAAAAATACAAAAAAAATTAAAGTTTTTTTTTCAATTAAATATTCTCGCCGCTCCAGGATTAGGTGGGGATGATTGCAGAATTGATTGAAGTTTTTTAGGAGAAAAAAAGGGCGAAATTCGAAAAATCTCGAAAAACTGAAAAATTACACTTTAAAAATTTTTTTTAATTTTTTCTGAAAGTGCATTTAAAAACAAATTTAGATCCCAAACGGTCATTTTTTGAAAATTTATAGCATTTTGAAAACAAAAACGGTGTTTTTTTTAAATTCATAACTTTTTAGAGTTGGATGAAAAAATTTGAAAAACTTCTGAAAAACGTCTTTCGTAAGCTAGAAAAAGAAGAAAAACTTTCAGCCAATTCTAAAGGGGTCGGGTTCAAAATGTTCGAAATGGGATGGAATACCCCATATATATTTGAATACAACAAAAAAATGATTTCAATTGGTGAGTTATTATTGCCTTTTAGATACATTATCAAATTGAATAATCTTTATTATATAATAAAACTAATGCAAAGATCGTGATAAAGCAAAAGAAAACGTGCGTGTAAAACGTGTTTTTTAGAGTTTCTAAAGTGTTTGTTGTACTAACGCATAGGACATGATAGTACGTAATTTTAGATACATTATTTTGATATTACTTTGATTTGTGGGAAGAATATCGGCGCTTATGTTCAATACCTCCATCAGCAATTTTAATGAAAATAAGTTTTTGATGCAAAAAAGATCTCTGACACACCTTGTATATATGTATGATATTAATGCCTGCTTTAAAACTAGGCTCAAATGGTATTCTCATTTTGAAAATTTTTCTATCAGCAGTGAAATTCTTTTTTAAAGCAATACCCTTATGAGTATGCATTTTTATACCCAGCTACACTTCAAGTATTATAAATATATTCGAATAACGTTGGGGTGTAATGGTCTAAAATGGGTCGAGATAAACATAAACTTCCGTTTATCAATATTATTGTAGTGAAAATATTTTTATTGGGAAAGGTCAGTTTGTCCGTCCATCCACGTGATTTTTGATACGGCATTCGATACGGAACTCTAGCATTTAAACTTAATATTACAAGGCGTTATAAGCTAACAAAACGCTCTATCTGATTTTAAACTAAATCAAATTAAGTTTAGAATAAAGAATTGATTGAAATACACAATGGAATTTTTGGTCATTCATTTGGGTACTTCATATCTTTAGTAAATTACATTATCTCTGCCAAAAGCAGTTTATCTGATAGAGGGTACTGAACATAAGCCGACGATATGTACAAACTAGCTTTTATCCGCAATTGTGCACACATGAAGACTGATTAAAACAATTTATTTAAATTTATTACGATAATGAAGCCATAATTTACTATAAGCAGTAAACAATTTTTGAGTTTTTGTTTTTTACGGTACAACCCTCCGTCCACTCCCCCTTTCTTCTAATTACGATCCATTTATGTGTACGTTACAATACAGGATATCGTGAAAAAAGAGGTAAAGCTCATTAGCGGATTTCTATTGATACCCAAATTGCACAATAACATTTTTGACCCCATCTTCGACCCCATTTTTGTCGATATCTTGAATATATTTTGAAGCACTGAGACTTTGTGATATCTATTTGAGCTCCTTCTCATATTTCGCACTTATAAAACTCCGTGGTTTGGTAAGAAGGCATTGGCTACCCGGATCCCATTTGTATCGTTATTGCCTAAACTATATGAGATATTGAAATGGGATCAAACAATGTTTACTGAATCGTAAAAGCATATAAAAAGATAACCTTTCCCATCTATCTATATGTACATACTAGCCGGCAGTATGGCCTATATTTGGTTTATCTGCATAACTTTTAAGAATTTTTTACCTCTAACTTTCCCTCGCCCTTTTTCTTATCTTTTTACTCACTCCACCCTCTGCTTTTCTGTTTCGCTACATCTCTTTCTCCCTCTTCGCCTTTTCCCTTACTTCTTTCCCACTCCATCTTACCCCTACTTCTCTATCTTCATCTAACTTATCTCTTTCTCAGTCTCTTTCCTACACATCCCTTATTCCTAGTCCCAGTACTACTTCCATTTACAGACACAGTCCAACTTCCAACTTCCAAGTCCCAAGTCCTAAACCCAGTTCCAGTCCTAGTCCCAGTTTCAGTCCAGTCCCAGCCTCAGCCTCAGTCCCAGTCCCACTCCAGTCCCAGTCCCAGACCCCAATCCCAGTCCCAGTCTCAGGACCAGTCCCAGTCCCTGTCCCAACCCAATTCCAGTCCCAGTCCCAGTCCCAGTCTCAGCATCAGCCTCACTCCCAGTCCCAGTGCCAGTTCCAGGCCTATTCCCAGCCCAGTCCCAGTTCCAGTCGCATTAAAAGCCCCAGCCCAGCCCTAGTCGAAGTCCCACTCCTGTTCCCAGACGGTCCCTGGTTCATTTCCCGGAAAAAAGGTGTTGTAAATAATAAACTAGGCAAAGGGCTACCTAAATACCTACATATGTATATACCAATTTCAGGCAAATGGGACCATAAATATAACTTGTTCGAGTAGATCGGTCCCTGGTCCATTTGTCGGAGATAAACAATCAGCAACACTCTCCGGGTTGCTGTGAAGCTTTCCTGCAAATTTGAATCAAATCGGGGGCGTGGTTTCGGAGTTCATAAGCTGCATACAAGCACACATCTTTCTTTATATATATAGAACATTATAAATAAAAGTCTTGAATTATGGAAAGAGTAATCTCGGACATTATTGAACGAATTACGATGCAATTTTCTTAAAAAAATTTTTATTATCAGGCTCTACTTGTTTTTGAAATATTTAATAATTGAGTTATCTTATAACTTCAAACGAGCAATTCTTGTTTGTTTGCATAGCCGAACGATCTCGGGAGCGGCTCAACCGATTTAAATGAAATTTGGCACAGAGATAACGTATCACCTTTTAAGACTTTCTACCTAGGTGTTGCCACTCAGAATGTTTCACAAGGTTGCTACCTATTCGAAATTATAAAAAAATTGCATGAGATATACCGGTATGGGTATCAAACGAAAAGTATTTCACTCCGCATTACAATAGGGACATTTTTGAAAAGGGTTGGCATTTAGGGTTGCCACCTATTCGAAATTGAAAAAAATTGCATGATATATGCCGATATGGGTATCACTCGAAAGGTATTTCACTCCCCATTACAATAGGGCCATTTTTGAATAGGGTTGCCATTTAGGGTTGCCACCTATTCGAAATTAAAAAAAATTGCATGAGATATGCCGATATGGGTATGAAACGAAAGTTATTTCACTCTGCATTACAATAGGGACATTTTTGAGAAGGGTTGCCATTTAGGGTTGCCACCTATTCGAAATTTAAAAAAATTGCATGAGATATGCCGGTATGGGTATCAAACGAAAGGTATTTCTCTCACCATTACAATAGGAACATTTTTGAGTAGGGTTGCCACCTATTCGAAATTAAAAAAAATCCGTGATATGCCGATATGGGTATCAAATGAAAGATATTTCACTCCGCATTACAATAGGGACATTTTTGAGTAGGGTTGCCATCTATTCGAAATTAAAAAAAAATTGCACGAGATATGCCGATATGGGTATCAAACGAAAGGTATTTCACTTTCGCATTACAATAGGGTAATTTTTGAGTAGGGTTGCCATTTAGAGTTGGGGTAGTTAGACCAAATAGTACTCTGCTGACTCATATTCAATTAAAGCTTTAAAGGAGAACATTAAAGTTAAAAATCTTCGTAACAAAAGCTACCGTTGAACACTAGAGGCATATGTTCAATTTGAAAACGACATCTAACCATTGAACTACTTACCACCAGATGGCGCTTAGGGAAGTAAGTTGACATTTAATTAAACTTAATGATAGTTGTCATAACTGATAGTTGTCATTCGTGAAATTTACAAGTTTTTGGAATGTAATAGAATTGTGAGACTTTCATAGTGTATAACTAAAAAATATTTGAAATTAATAATTCGACGCATGAAGATACTCGACCTAAATAACTAAGTTCTCGATGTCACTAATTGTCATAACAATCCCTTATACTATAGGCTGGAATTACCCATTTCAAATTTTTCACTCCAGTTCATTTTGCGGTTTAGTGTTTGATATGTTTTTGAAATCTATTTTTAAGGATATAAAATATATGTAGGTAAGTAAAAATATATTATATATGTACATATAAAAAAGTAGTGTTTGATTAATGGTAACATGTAGAACAAAGTATGTTATGCGGCATGCTCGAAGATTGTTGTTTAAGCGACTTAAACTATGAACATTTTTCGTTCGTTTGTTTCAGTAGCCATTGAGTGTGCTTGTAATTCTCAACTGGTTAGTGAAATATTCTAAAGACATAGTTTGAGTTTTTTAATTAAAAGCGAGGTTCTTCGGATGGTGTGCTAATACATCAGAGCCCAGTGCTCGCCTCCATATCACACTTTGAAGGGGTTCTTCAAATAGAAGATGAGGTGGCTCATTAGAGCGAAACCTCAGAGTGCCCAACGCTCGCCCCAAATTAAATAAATAGAGGTTTTTCTTGTAGAAAATGGGGTGCCAATACCTCAGAGCCGTCTCGTGCTCGCCTCCATATCACATTTTAAAGGGTTCTTTAAATAGATGATGAGGTGGCTCAGTAGAGCGAAGCCTCAGAGCCCCCAGTGCTCGCCCCCAAATTAAATAAATAAAAGGTGTACTGATGATATGCATCCTCCCATGACTTAAACACACCAATAACGCTAAAACTACCCAACTTAATAAACTGAATCCCTTAAAATAAACACAAATAAATAAATAAAGGTGTACTGATGCTATGCATCCTCCCATGACTTATATACACTAATAACACTAAAACTACCCAACTTAATAAATGGAATACATTAAATCAAAAACCCCATAAACTCAATACAGTCCATTAATAATAATAATTTATAAATTAAAAAAAAGGAATGCTTGGTGGGAGTTGAACCCGCAACCCCGGGCGTTTGGTCGGGTACGTCAGCCACTGTGCCACGACTCATACGCTTACAAGCACATAAACTTACTCATTTATAACTCTTATTAAACTGCTCGCCCTCAATTGCCCAAAGCTTAGACAATTGTCGAGCAAAGCTCAGTCGCCCAGGTACTTAAAATTTATTACACACAATTCTACTACGAACGAATTCAAATGCAGTGCTGCAGCGGAAATACGTGTGATGGTGCGAGTAGCAAACCAATTGTCCTGCAAACATTTTGCTCTAAAGGACAGCTACTTAAAATTAAAAATTAAGCCCATGCATTGCGAAAATATTTTAGAATAAAATCTTAAAGTTTCTTACGCTCAGTATTGCTACGAATGAATGCAAATTTAGCGAAAAGATGTGTAATAGTGTGGGTAGTAAATCAACTGCTTTTCAACACACGCAAACTTGTTCAGTCAATTTATAATATAAGTAAAAAGTAAAATATTTTATTTCGCCTTACTTAATTCACAATAATTATGATCTTATTGAATTCCATTCAACACCAACTTACAATTATCGAATTCATTTAAATTTAATGGGCCTTAAATTAATTCATGTTCACGATTATTAAATTTAATTTCAGTTAAATTGAGCCTATTGAAATAAATTTATTTAATTTTAATGAAACTTAATCGATTCGATTAATTTATTGCTTGTCTAATGAGACATTTTTTTTCTCTTTTTTTTTGCATTTTTCTGCATTATTCTTCATTTTGTGCGAAAGTTGTTTTGTTTGTTCAGGACGCCCAGCGACTTTGTTATTTATTTCCCATCTAATAGTATTTGTTACAAGTTTGTTAATGTTATTTTCACATTTCTAGAGTAATGCAATTTGACATACACATATAAATATTTATGCATTTTCGAACTTACGCGCTTAGATACCCTCTTATATTTCGAAAGTATTCGTCGCAGCATTTTAAAAGGACTTTGACTTTCAAATCTAACAAACCGCGAATTAGAAAACATTCAGTCCACGTTGTTGACGCAATTTTCACAAAAAGTTTTCACACAATAATTTGAATAATTTCCGCGCTTAAATCCACACAACTGTCCAGTTATCAACTTTAAATAATAAAATGTCATCAATTTGCCGGTTTTCGTTAAACTTGTCTCTGCTGCTCATCAAAAAGCGTCAAAAGCTGAATATTGAATGTCGGGTTTGGTGAGGTATAACGGGTGGGTGGGAAGACATTTCAATGATGGGTGTTGCACGGAATGTGTATAATCAAATTCTATAATAGCGCTAAAAAATTAATTTCTGTCAAGTGCTTGTGTCAATAAAAATATAATAAATATGAGATTTTTGATCTTTATATTGTGAGCAAGAATATGTACTAATTTTTATATATTAGGGTGTGTCGTATCCTCCTTCAATTTGAGTCGTGCTACTTTTTACTTTTTCTACCAATTGGCGGGAAGGGACCTTCAAGCAGGCATGAATTGGAGCCACATACAAATGACGTTTATTTCCATTCAACACAGGTAATTAATTTCTGAGCGAGCATGCATACTCTATTACTACCTTTGTACTACTTCTGAATTCATATGGCTGTGTTAATTCCGAATGCATACAAAAGCACTGGAAAAAAATGTATACATCCATACGTATTTGTCATACGTACGAAAGCACTATATGAATTTTGCATACTTTTTCATGCACTCAGCACACATTTTTTTTTAGGGACGGAAAATAATATTTTTTTTTCGGAGTCGAAAAAGTCCTGGTCAAAAAATTGAGTTCCCAGGTATCGCTATAGCAATATCATGTCGAATTTTTCCATAAAAGTCCACATATAAAAGTAATATCTGTATTTTTTATTTTTTTAGTCCGATAGAACTAGTTAAACTCGCTCTTTTAAAAATAAAAGTCCGGAAATAAAAGTTAAATCCCGACTTTTATTTTTAAGGCCAAAATAAAAGTCCCGCTTGGTAACAACGAAAGGCCTTTTCCGAATTAATTGTTTGTTTCGGATAAGCCGTTTCTTTGTTATCAAGCGGGACTTTTATTTTGGCCTTAAAAAATAAAAGTCCAGATTTAACTTTTATTTCCGGACTTTTATTTTTAAAAGTCCGAGTTTGACTAGTTCTATCGGACTCAAACAATAAAAATCGGAAAATAATTTTTATCTTGATCCAAATATATTAAAAGTCCAAAATTAATAGTTTTGCATGGAATTATATTATAAAAGGAATAAGAGTTTCGGCCCCTGTTTTTTTTAGCTCAGCTAAGGACAGGATTTTGATAATTTTTTCTGATATTAAAAGATATTCTAAGATGCCACAATTAATTTATTTATAACATTTTTGCAAAAAAGGTCAAACACCAGAAATTGTGTTTATGGATTTCGAAAATTTAGTGCAAGAACTTTTGAAATTTTTTTGTGTTTTTTTTTCTCTTTGACTGTTGTTCTTCATTCAATTGCGGACGATCCCTATTTTATTCAAATTTGCAGGATAGCTTCACAGCAGCCCGGAGTGTCCATGGGAAGTTTCTTTCCGGAAAAGGAATCAGGGACCGATCTATTCGAACAAATTCCATTCATGGTTCGACTTGCCCGAGACTTGGTATGTATATACATACATAGGTAGCACTTTGCTGGGATTAGTATTAACGACACTTTTTTCCGGCAAAGGGACTAGGGCTGCGACTGCGATTTGGGCTGGGACTGTAACTGCAACTGGGAGTAAGGGATGGAGATGAATACGAAGAACTAGTGTGAAGAGAAAATAGGGAAGGAGATAGAGTTAGACGAAGATAGAGAGATAAGGATAGATGGAGTGGAAAAGAAATGAGAGAAAAGACAGAGAGGGAGAAAGAGACGCCGAGAAAGAGAAAGGCAGAGCGAGGAACGAATAAAAGGATAAAATAAAGGGGTAGGGCTAGTAAGAGGTAAAAACTTCCTAAAAGTTATGCAGATAGACCAAAGTTAGAACAGAACTACGTCTGCCGGGTCTGCTAAGTAATTTTAATAAAACTTGTAGACCACCCTGTGGTTATAGAAAAAAAAGTGATTTTCTTGAATATTTGAATATAATTTGCGACAGGTACGCCCTAATGTATATATTACATATGTAAGTATGCAGTGCTTTATGATCACATATGTACATTGCTTGCTAAAAGTAAAGGCTCAAATTTAAGTATATCATATTTATATATTTTAATGTCGTCGATATAGATATCGCATATAAACTGAAATTGCTTGTGAAATTAATTGATATAACGATATGTACAGCAGCAAACGCGAAAATAGCACTGAGCATTTTTTATCCAATTTCGTTAACTAAAACTCTCCCTTTTTTATTTTGGTTAATTTGTGAAAACCTAAAATTATGCAAACCGAGCTCAAAAATATTTAAAAAAAAATTGGAAAATTCGATACAATTTTATGAAAATTTCGACCTTTTTATTTAGGGCTTTATGTGTTTTTTGAGATTGGCTTGCATATTTTCAGTTACAAAATACATGGCATTTTTTCCACAATCGAAAATTATAAAAAAGAGCCTGATTGAATAAAGCGATAAAATTTGTTACTGCTATTTTTGTGCGCGCAATTGTATGTATGTATGTACTACACAATCGACCTACCTTGTGGTATTAATAAATTTTCCACGAATATTGTTACATCATTTCGGCATTTATCTTTAACTTCTTGTCAAATAAAAAGTTTTAATACTACATATTTGAATTGGAAAACTTTTATTGAAACATTTTGAAAAAAAATATGTACATTTTGTTCGCCTGTTTGACTTTATTTATAAACGTTTATTATTAAGATATACCATATAGAATATGCTTATATGAAATGATACAAATTCACTTTGTCACGCCCGTGATTCTGGCGCCAAGTATCGAAGGAGACAAATGATGAACTGTATGAGCTTCATGAAAGAAGACGCTCAGGTTAAGAAAGAATTTCAATCGAAACCACAGTTTGGAAGCAGATGAAGGGGGAGACCTTCACTTAGTGGAGAGAGTAATCGGTTTGTTATCGACTTCTTATTGGTTTCTTATCGTTGGTTATAGACGGGTTACAAACGTGTTATCCTATTTATATTGAATATTCGTAAGTATATGATCCATAAAAAACAGATGACTTGTCGATAACGCACCGTAAATAAATTGGTAACACTCCGAAAGTAAATTGATAACTTTTCAGCAGAAATCGATAACTGTTTGATAACTAATCGATAATGATAAAAATCGATAACTTTCCCATAACAAATCGATAAATTTTCGATAATAAATCGATAAAATGCCGGTAGTAAAATGGTAACACTCCATTAGATAATCGATAACTACGCGATACCAAATCGATATATTTTCCAAAGTTATCGGTAACTTGTCGATAGTAAATGTATAACGTGTCGACAACTTTTTGAAATCGACTACACGCCTATGTCCGACAATACCCGTGGAAGTACAAAGAGAATCAGCACGACAGTGGCAGTTCAGTATGAAGAGTCTCTCTCTGACAATAGCCATAAGGGTACAACAAAAAGTATGTCTATGTTCATAAATACTTTCTTACAATCGGTTACGTACCGCGCATCCATTTATGCTAAGCCTGGATTGTCCAGACCTCACTTATACTGAATGTGTCCGTTGTATTCGCAGAAGTTTGATAGACAACTAAACTGAAAACCATTATAAGGTAAGATTTTTGTTATAAAACTGTCTCCGGCAAATATTATAATTTTTCTAGAACTTTGAGCGAATCAGTTTAACTCCCCCTTCTGTTGATAGACAGACAAGAGTCTATTTATTCACCTCATTGAGTTTCTATCGGAGATGGTATCTATGTAAATAAGATATACCGGTGGATGTTGTCATATAAGTAGACAAAGGCAAAATTTGCATTCACACGCTAGCCGTTGTAAGATTCAAACCTTAGATTATTTGATGGTATTTTTTTACCGGTTTAGGAGCTAATGACTCGGGGAAAGATATGACTGTGCTCTAATTCTCGAATGCATGATGTAGTAGGACATTAGGGATATTGTTGAAGTCAGAGTGCCTTATTCGTTAATGGCAAATGCATTCCTGGTCAAAAAACATTTGAAAAAAGACAAACTTATTTCTGAAAAATCTTTTCGAATTCGTCAAATCTAACAATTCGGTTAAAGAGTGCCCTATCACAGAGTTTGTTCTAAAAACAGCTGAAAATTTATTGAGAGAAGGTTTTTATGATATAAAAGTGTGAGATACTACCTTTTTCATCAGTATTCTCATACAGGATGTTATTCAACTAAATTTTAAGAGGAAATATTGTCTTATATACATACTTAATTATGTTCTAGGGCGTTTTCATTATTCTTTATTTATTTATGCCAAATTTCAATTCCCTCAAAGAAACATTGTTTACAGATAAAACAAGTAAGGAAGGCTAAGTTCGGGTGTAACCGAACATTACATACTCAGTTGAGAGCTATGGAGACAAAATAAGGGAAAATCACCTCGTAGTAAAATGAACCTAGGGTAACCCTGGAATGTGTTTGTATGACATGTGTTTCAAATGGAAGGTATTAAAGAGTATTTTAAGAGGGAGTGGGCCATAGTTCTATAGATGGACGCCATTTAGGGATATCGCCATATCGGTGGACCAGGGCTGACTCTAGAATTTGTTTGTACGATATGGGTATCAAATGAAAGTGTTAATGAGTAATTTAAAAGGGAGTGGGCCTAAGTTCTATAGGTGGATGCCTTTTCGAGATATCGCCATAAAGGTGGACCAGGGGTGATTCTAGAAGTTGTTTGTACGATATGGGTATCAAATTAAAGGTATTAATGACGGTTTTAAAAGGGAGTGGTGGTAGTTGCATATGTGAAGGCGTTTTCGAGATATCGACCAAAATGTGGACCAGGGTGACCCAGAACATCATCTGTCGGGTACCGGTAATTTATTTATATATGTAATACCACGAACAGTTCTCCTTCTAAGATTCCAAGGTCGTTTGGTTTCGGCCTGCAAAACTTTTTCATTTTATTCTACTTAATATAGTAGGTGTCACACCCATTTTACAAAGTTTTTTTCTAAAGTTAAATTTTGCGTCAACAGACCAATCCAATTACCATGTTTCATCCCTTTTTTCGTATCTGGTATAGAATTATGGCATTTTTTCATTTTTAGTAATTTTCGATATCGAAAAAGTAGGCGTGGTCATAGTCGTATTTCGGCCATTTTTTACACCAATATAAAGTGAGTTCAGATAAGCACGTGAACTGAGTTTAGTAAAGATATATCGATTTTTGCTCAAGTTATCGTGTTAACGGCCGAGCGGAAGGACACACGGTCGACTGTGTATAAAAACTGGGCGTGGCTTCACCCGATTTCGCCCTTTTTCCAGAAAACAGTTATCGTCCTAGAATCTAAGCCTCTATCAAATTTCACAAGGATTGGTAATGTTTTGTTCGACATATGGCATTAAAAGTATCCTAGACAAATTAAATGAATAAGGGCGGAGCCACGCCCATTTTGAAAATTTCTTTTATTTTTGTATTTTGTTACACCATATCATTACTGGAGTTGAATGTTGACATAATTGCCTTATATACTGTGAAGATATTAACGTTCCTGCCAAATTTCATCATGATATCTTCAACGACTGCCAAATTACAGCTTGCAAAACTTCTAAATTACCTTCTTTTAAAAGTGGGCGGTGTCCAAAATTTTACTAGTTTTCTATTCTGCGTCATTAGTTAAACTCACCTACCAAGTTTCATCGCTTAATCCGTATTTGGTAATGAATTATCGCACTTTTTCGATTTTTCGAAATTTTCGATATCGAAAAAGTGGACGTGGTTATTGTCCGATATCGTTCATTTTAAATAGCGATCTGAGATGAGTGCCCAGGAACCTACATACCAAATTTCATCAAGATACCTCAAAATTTACTCAAGTTATCGTGTTAACGGACAGACGGACGGACGGACGGACGGACGGACATGGCTCAATCGAATTTTTTTTCGATACAGATGATTTTGATATATGGAAGTCTATATCTATCTCGATTCCTTTATACCTGTACAACCAACCGTTATCCAATCAAAGTTAATATACTCTGTGAGCTCTGCTCAACTGAGTATAAAAAGCATGCCACTAAAAAAATATACTGTGGCGAAAGAGCCATAAAAAATTAGATAATCATTGAGTCAACTCGTAAAAAAATATTTGAACTACCAACTGATTTACCACTTTTGTACCAACTCCAACATAGCTACATAGTTTTTTACATATGTACATACAAAGTCGGCGCAACAATGTTGACACAATTCCAAATATCCATTTATGGAAGCGCAATGACTCAGTTGTTACTCAATAAAGTTCATATTAGATTTTATCAGTTCGTTTTTTGGCTTTTAATTGCTGTAAAAATGAAGTGACTTTTTAGCTAAAACCAAAACTGCCTACTACTTGGCCAATTTTGACTGCATATCAATCAATTTTGAAACTGGTTCCTATTTTAATTTTCTAAGAAATTGATGTGAATTAAAGCACTAGATTAACAAACTGCAAACTCTTATTTTTTTATGAAAAACTGAATTCATTGAATTTGTTCTGAGTTGGTATGACAAAATTTAGGTTCGTAGAATGTAGTTAATTTACTTGTAAATTGAACTTTACTCTTTCAGTCATTGTTAATTAATTAATTATAAGCACATTCTTAATAACAGTTTCTTCTAAGTTGTTTTTCCAAGAAAATGTTTGTAATTTGGGAACGGCGAGGTAATTAGCCGCTTCAATTTGATTGATTATTCTAATAAAAGCGAAAGATTTGTCTTACATGACGCTCGAAACAGAAAAACGCTCCAAATTCATGCGCCGTTGATGATATTTTTAGATGTTAATGTTGTCTAATAAGGAATTGCGTCATGACTGCGTAAAAATTTTAAGAGGCGGATTAAGTGGATAGCAGGCAATGCCTAATCAAGTCGAAGAGGTGCAGATGTCACCATTCCATCAGCTATAACGCGTAATGCTGTGAACACGAATTGTGCACGAGCAAATAAAGACATCTAAGTTCGAGCAAAACTGAACATTATATACCCAGTTGTGTTTTCTCACACATATATTAAATTAGTAAATAAATAAAATAAATGGGTTTGATGGTGAATGAGGACAAAACGAAGTACCTGCTTTCATCGAGCAAAGAGTCAGCGCATACGCGCCTTGGCAACCACGCTACTGTTGGCAGCCATAATTTCGAAATAGTAAAATACTTCGTTTATTTGGGAACCAGCATTAACACTAGCAACAACATCAGCACTGAAATCCAGCGAAGAATCAATCTTGCCAATAAATGATACTTTAGACTAGGTAGGCAATTGAAAAGTAAAGTCCTCTCTTGGCAACGAAAATCATACTCTAGAAGTCACTTATCGTACCCGTCCTGCTATATGGGGCAGAAGCATGGACCATGACAACAGCAGATGAAGCGGCTCTGGGAGTGTTCGATAGGAAAGTTCTTCGAAAGATTTGTGGACCTCTACGTGTTGGCGATGGCGAGTACCGAAGAAGATTTAATGATGAGCTGTACGAGCTATACGCAGACATCAACATAGTCCAGCGAATTAAAACGCAGCGGCTGCGCTGGCTAGGCCATGTTATGCGAATGAAAGATGATGCTCCGGCCAAGAAAGTGTTTCTATCGGAACCCGCCTATGGAAGCAGAGGTAGAGGGCGGCCCCTACTCCGTTGGAAGGTTCAGGTGGAAAACGATTTAAACTCCCTTGGTGTGACCAATTGACGCCGGTTGGCGGAGCGAAGGAGCGACTGGCGCGCCTTTTTGGACGGCCATAACCGTTTAGACGGTTAAGCGCCAAATGCGCAAGTAAGTAAGTAAATAAATACAAAGTGCGATATCCTCCAAGGAGGTTTAAGGCCGAACTTCTCTTCCAATTTGGGTTGTGCTCTAATAAATTTAAGAATAAATTTAAAGAGAAATATTTTACACATGGCGCCATTTGCCCTCAAGGAGATAAACTCAGAGCTTCTTCTCCAATTCTAGTCGTGCTTCTTTTAAATTTTCCTACAGATTGTCGAGACAAGATGCTGACTCTTAGCAGCATCTGCAAGGCTGATGAATTCTCACTGAGAAGCTTTTCATGGCAGAAATACACTCGGAGTGTGGGAGTGCCCCTAAATCCCAATCCCCAAACACAGAATCCCCAGGTAAAAAAAAATTCCAAATATATAATCCCCAAATTTAAAATCCCATAACCAAAATCCCCAACACAAAATCCACATGCATGGAGTACTCGGAATTTTTGCAGGGAACTTCTTATGTACATCAGTGGCACAGAGGCTTAGGTCTTCAACTACAGTGCAAAAGTCGTCGGTTCAATGCCAGATCACGGAATTAAATTTCATTTTCTATTTATTTAATTTGGTTTATAAATTTATTATTAAAAATACTGTGAAAAATATTAAAAAATTTAAATGAAAAACCTAGATCTGGTAGTGAACCGATGATGAGAAAATATCGGAAAATTAGCATAATATCATTAATATAGCTATTAAATAGAAGGAAACTACGAAAGCAAACTGCAAAAGTTCTCAAAATAATTGAAAAAGGGAAAATTCAAAACGTTACAGATCTCCATCGCCTAAATATCTTCTTAGAGAAAAAATTCCGTTAAAGTATGAGTTTTGTTTGTCAAATGAATTTCTATCGCCTTATTAACTGCAAAATGTATCGAATTAGTTACTTCTTGACGATAGACGATAAAATTATCAGAAAACTGCTGGCAGCGATTATAATGTAATTTATACATAAAAATATATGTATGTAAAACAAAAATGTTCCGGTGTTTATCTGCAATGCAATGAATTTTGATTTTTTTTTCTATGTAAATAAAATGTATTAATTGTATTTATAAGTTATTGCGTTGCACTGTATTTTCTTTAATGTGCCCATTAAATATTTGTGAAATCACCAATATTGAAGTGTTAATTTGGAAATAAAATAAACATAACTATTCTTTTTGTGTGTGAAAAACATTCAATTTAGTTTAAAATCGCGGCGACCTGTTGTTGTTGTTATTGTTGTAGTGATGAGGACACTTCCCGAAGGCCTATGGGAGTGGTATCGATGTTGATGATCGGATGCAGATGCGGTACGTTGCGGCGTGGCCCACACCCGGTTTTGCTCATATCTAGATATAATACTGTAACGAATTTACTGCAACTCCTCTTATTTGCAACCTTCTACTAACGTTCGAATCACTAAACTGTTGAATAAATAACTCCACTATTAAGTAATGGAAAATGGCCTTTATTCAAGTACTTCACAATACTACTACTTCTCGACAGATAGCGTGCTTAAATCAAACTCATTGCTGATTGCTCATATTGCGGTCTTTTATACTCTTCGATTTCCTCGTTCCATACTTCTAGGCGTTTCTATTTCTAGAATTTACTCGTTCACCAGCTATAACTACAGATGCACGATTTTATAGCTTGTCGCAAAGCCCATGCGCGTGTCTATGTGAGTGATACTTGCACAAATGATTGCATACTTTCGGGAATATAGACATAATGATTGATTAGTTTATGTAGATACAAGTGACTGCTTGCTTTATTGTTGTTGTGGCTTCATTTACTTAGCATCAAACTAGTGATGTGAGTATCACTTAGTGTCACTAATATTCGTCACAATACTATACTTCTGGTAAGTTGCAGAATGATATTCAACAGCTTTTGTTTTATGGCTTTCAAAATTATAATTTTTTTTCTACTGAATGTGGGCGGTGCCATGCCCATTCTCCAAAATTATTATTTTTTTGCTCATAAAGTAAATCCGCTCGCCAAGTTTCACCAATTTATCACTGTTTGTTAATGTATCGATCCAGTTTTTTTGTTCTTCGAAATATTTGATATCGAAAAAGTGGGCGTGGTTAAATGTGATTTGAACCATTTTCCCATAAACATATTTTGAGTTCAGATAAGCTGGCTTGTGTACTAAAGTTGCTGAAGATATCTCATTTGTGGTGTTAACGTACGGACAAAAGGACAGACAGAAGGTTGTGTATAAAAGTGGGCGTGGACTTAACATTTTATTAAGGAGGCGTGGTTGTCAAAAAATTTTTACAATTTTCACTTAAAAGTAGTTAATATCCAGGACGACCTTCTTATAAAATTTAAACATGATGTTTTAACGGCTTTGTGTCTACGGTTTGCAAAATTTTCAAAATGTATACTTCTAGATGTGGAGAGTGCACCGCACACTTTTGAAAAATGTAAACATATTCAACTGTATGTCGTAAAGTCAACAAAAACGTCAATTTGTTTCAAGTGATCGTTCTTTGGTAATGAACTAATACATATTTCCGATTTTCAAAAATTTCAATACCAAAAAATGGGCGTGGTTATCGTTTGATTTCGGAACAATTTCAACGATTATTTTATTAATTTCAACAACTGTTTTAGGTCCAGATAATACAGTATAACAAATTTCGTAAAGATTTGTCAACTTTTGGTCAAATTATCGTGTTAACGTTCGGGCGGACGGGTGTGAATCTGTGTAACTCTGTGCGGTGTTGAGTTATTGAATTGACACCGAGGAGAGAGTGATACACTATTTCGCGACACCGTAACACCAGACTAGTACAAACTCTTTATGAGCTGGCAACACTTCAACTCATTTTCCCCGTGAATGCTTAAGGCTTTAAGAGCAACATCTCTAACAGCTGTTGTGTTAAAAGCAATTTAATTTGTGGACAGTTCTATTTGGTTATTACTCAAAATTAACTCTGCCTGTTATGATCGCCGAATTTATCAGGTTCAAAACCTTACTTTCCAGCAACAATACAGACAAGTGCTGAATAATCAAAATCACAACCATTAACATAGAACTCAGGCGTTTATAGCTTTCACATGTTCACATGCTGAATTACCAGCACTGCCGTCATCAACCCAGTGTCGCCAGTAACGCCAATAACACCAAATTTAGTGCCTGACACAAAAACTTAATTTGGACTCAATGGCGCATGTAACGCCACCAAATCAGTGGCGTCCTAAAATTCGCTTGGTATTATTGTGCTAACCCACTGAGTTTGACACCGCCCTTGGCGTTGTTGTCATGGTGTCAATACTACAAAATATGGGCCAACGCTCACGCTTAGACTGAGTGAACAAGGCTGAATTAAAATTTGTTTCGAATCAATAATTTTGATATGAGACAAGCTAATCAATCTCGATTCCTTCAAGACGTTATGTACAACCGGTATCCAATCAATGTATAATACGCATAACGAATATAAATCTATAGTGAATTATTTATTGTATTAATTTTTGAGAAAGTTAAAAAAAATGTCAAGAATTAAAAAAAATTCATATCTCCAAAAATCACAGCGAAATTAAAAAAAATTATGGTAACCTTTTTCGAGTTAAGCAAAATGGAATGCCTCATATGTTATATAACAATTCACAATATGCAACAAAAGTGTTTTAAGAGAGAAGTCCTAATAATTTGAACGAACTCATACATTAATTGCTTAATGCAGTTTCAATTACAGTAATTCACTTCATGCGCAGTAATTAACTATCAAATTAACTTAAAAAACTTACCTCCATTGATTCATCTTCAGGAGTCAGTGCAACAGATGACTTTCTTTTTTCTGGTTTGGAGGCACCTCCCGATGAAGTAGTGCCTGAAGTGCCAGTGCCTGAAAATATATGAAAACAAAAACAAAATGTATATTTTTTGATAACAAAATACAAATTCAAGGAATGCTATTGTTGTAAGTTTTATAATAAAAATTCTACTTCGTATTTGGTATAGAATTATGGCATCTTTTTCATTTTTCGTAATTTTGGATATCGGAAAAGTGGGCGTGGTCATCGTCGGATTTCGGCCATATTTTATAGCAATACAAAGTGAGTTCAGATAAGTACGTGAACTGAGTTTAGTAAAGATATATCGATTTTTGCGCAAGTTATCGTGTTTAACGGCCGAGCGGGAAGGACAGACGGTCGACTGTGTATAAAAAACTGGGCGTGGCTTCTACCGATTTCGCCCATTTTCACAGAAAAACAGTATCGTCATAGAGTCTATGCCCCTACCAAATTTCACAAGGATTGGTAAATTTTTATTCGACTTATGGCATTAAAAGTAATCTAGACAAATTAAATGAAAAAGGACGAGCCACGCCCATTTTGAAATTTCTTTTGTTTTGTATTTTGTTGCACCATATCATTATTGGAGTCGAATGTTGGACATAATTTACTTTTATACTGTAAAGATATTAAATTTTTGTTGTTAAATTTGACTTTAAAAAAAATTTTTTTTTAAAGTGGCGTGTTCGTCATCCGATTTCGCCAATTTTTATTTTAGCACACTTATAGTAATAGGGGTAACGTGCCTTCCAAATTTCATCATGATATCTTCAACGACTGCCAAATTACAGCTTGCAAAACTTTTAAATTCCCTTCTTTTAAAAGTGGGCGGTGCCACGCCCATTGTCCAAAATTTTTCTAATTTCTATTTTGCGTCATAAGGTTAACGCACCTACCAAGTTTCATCGCTTTGATCCATCTTTGGTAATGAATTATCGCACTTTTTTTGTTTTTCGAAATTTTCGATATCGAAAAAGTGGGCGTGGTTGTATTCCGATTTCGTTCATTTTAAATATCGATCTGAGATGAGCGTCCCAGGAACCTACATACTAAATTTCATCAAGATACCTCAAAATTTGCTCAAGTTATCGTGTGTTACAGACGGACGGACAGACGGACGGACGGACGGAGGGACATGGCTAAATGAATTTCTTAATTTCACCCAGATTATTTTTGATATATAGAAGTCTATATCTATCTCCATTAGTTTATGCCGTTACGGATTACCGTTATGCGAACAAAGTAATATACTCTGTGAGCTCTGCTCAGCTGAGTATAAAAATAAATGTAAGGCGCGATAACCTCCGAAAAGATTTTAGGCCGAGCCGAGGAAGAGAACAATTTACGTCGTGCTGTTCTATAAGGTAATATCCAAAATAGCGGATATACTAATTTTGGATATAACAAGGATAAGGATGAAACCAAAGAGGATCGTTGCTAAGTGAAAGCTATGAATCTAAAACTTTTCTACATATTGCCTTGGCAATTAGACATATCGCCGTTTAGATATCACATTATTTTAAATAATGAGTGTATCAAATTATGCGCTTACCTAAGAATATGTTAAATCTAACGCTCATATACCATTCGCCCTATATGTTGCATGTATCTATACGCCTAGATAAGCGCTCACAATTTACTAATGCCTCCTAAGCTGTACATGTACGAGTATGTAGAAATTTATTCCCGTGACATGCAACAAACTGAGAATTTTCATTTTTAATCAAAAAAATGATTTTTGATTACTTTTGATTATTTTTGATTTTGTAATAATCGTAAAAAATCATGATTTTTAAAATTATAATTTTTTATCAATTTTAAAGTAATCATTAAAAATAGAAAATAATGGGCAAGTTATCATTCAATGGCTTTTTAAAGAAAATAATAAATTGAACGGGTAATCATTACCATTAGAAATGTTGTTCGAGTGATACAACATATTTAAATGAGCGCCTAAAAGCATGCCAGCATATTTCTATCAAATGCTCTCTTAAGCGGCAATTACCCACCGACGTGTGCCGTACGTACCGACGTTTGTCGTACGAAACACGTTTGACCGAACCTCAAGCGTACGAATCAATGTGTGCATCTATGTGCACATGTACATAACATATTTGTGTATGTCTATTGTTTACAGATAAGCACTGTGCCATTGACCATTTTGCATGCATGCTTATGGAAACATCAACTTTTTCCAATTAATTTTTGATGTTGGCAAAGCTGGAATAATATTAAATAAAGATAAATAGATGACATATTTTATAATCTGCACTTTTACATAATTATTCGAATTATTTTCACAATTTTTCAAACTTTAATTAGGTGTTTGCAATAAAACTGCAAATGGTCAAAAATTAGCGCACAAAAGTTTACTAGGCAAACTCTGTCTAGTGATGAGAGCGATCAGCTGACACGTTCTTACGGAAAAAATCACAGAATTGTTTTGATTTCTACGTTCCGGGGCTACGTACGTACGGGCGTTGCACGTCGTGTGAGTTTTCGTTACATGCACACTCATAAGATAGGTCGTGTCAGCTGACACGTTTCGTACGTACTGTTCGGAGTAATGACGGCAGCACACTACACTATCTTATGAGATGTGCAATGTAAACGAAAAACTCACCGACGTGCAACGCCGTACGTACGTAGCCCGGAACGTAGAATTCAAAACACTTCTGATTTTTCCGTAAGAACGTGTCAGCTGATCGCTCTCTCAATAGACAGAGTTTGCCTAGTAACTTTTGTGCGCTAATTTTTGACCGTTTGCAGTTTTATGCAAAACACCTATTAAAGTTGAAAAATTGTGAAATATTCGAAATAATTAATGTAAAAGTGCAGATATAAATATGCAATCTATTTATCTTTATTTAATATTAATTTCCAGCCTTGCCAACATCAAATTAAATTGGAAAAAGTGATGTTTCCATAAGCATGCCTTGCAAATTTTCAATGCAACAGTGCTTATCTGTAAACAATATACACACAAATATGTTTGTAAATGTCACAGACGCACACATTGATTCCCACGGCCGTGTTTCGCACGGCACACGTCGGTGGGTATTGCCGCTTAACTGCCGCATTACTCCCACCTTTACGCTTCAATCAGGCATGCTTAACCAACGAAACGATATCATTTCGTTACGATAATCACGTTAATAAACGAAACGAATGATTTCGTTTCGTTTATTAACGTTGATTATCGTAACGAATGATATCCATAACATATTTGTGGTGTATATTGTTTACAGATAAGCACTGTTGCCATTGAAAATTTTGCAGGCATGCTTAGGGAAACATCAACTTTTTCCAATTTAATTTTTGATGTTGGCAAAGGCTGGAATTATATTAAATAAAGATAAATAGATTGCATATTTATAATCTGCACTTTTACATAATTATTTCGAATTATTTTCACAATTTTTCAAACTTTAATTAGGTGTTTTTGCATAAAACTGCAAACGGTCAAAAATTAGCGGCACAAAAGTTTACTAGGCAACTTCTGTCTATTGAGAGAGCGATCAGCTGACACGTTTCTTTACGGGAAAAAATCGAAGTGTTTTGAATTCTACGTTCCGGGCTACGTACGTACGAGCGTTGCACGTCGTGAGTTTTCGTTTACATTGCACACTCATCAGCTGAGCAGAGTTCACAGAGTATATTACTTTGTTCGGCATAACGGTAATCCGTAAGGGCATAAACTAATGAGATAGATATAGACTTCTATTATGTCAAAATAATTGGTGGAAATAGAAAATTCATTTAGCCATGTCCCTCCGTCCGTCCATCCGTCTGTCCGTCGTACTTGTAACACATACACAGTAAATTTTGAGGTATCTTGATGAAATTTTACTTATGTAGTTTCTCTGGTAGCTCGTCTCAGTCGCTATTTAAAATGAACGAATCGTATACACTCGCCCACTTTTCGATATCGAAACTTCGAAAAACCGAAAAGTGCGATAATTCCATTACCAGGCGATAAAGTCCAATTCAATAATGCAAAATGGTCTTTATTAGACTAATTTGAAAATCTTCACAAAACACTTATACTTCGCAACCATAGCGTGCTTAAATCAAACTAACTTTGCTTACTCAGCTTTTTCTCCTTTTATACTCTCTGCTTGTCGTTCGCATACCTCTAGCGTTTCTTCTTCTAGAATTTACTACTTTTTTACCAGCTATAAACTCACCAGCTATAAACTACAGATGCACGTTTTATAGATTCTCGCATACAATATGCGCGATGATTGCATACTTTTGTGAGTATCTCGATATATGCATGTGTATGTGGAGAACTACTTTGCTGATGATTGCATACTTTTGTGAGTATCTCTCGCTGCTGTATGTACATATGCGTTCTATCCTTATCTCTAATCTTTCACCAACCGTATGCCCTGGGTTCGCCCCCGGCAAAGCACCTCAAAAAAATTTAGAAATAAGATTTTTCCAATTAGACGAAATTTTTCTAAACGCGGTCGCCCCATGCCAGTGTTTGACAAGCGCTCCGAGTGTATTTCTGCCATGAAGCTCCCAGTGAAAACTTATCTGCCTTGCAGATGCCGTTCGGAGTCGGCATAAAAACATGTAAGTCCCGTCGGCCAATTTTGTAGTTAAAATCAAGGAAGCACGACGCAATTGGAAGAAAGCTCGCCTTAGATCTCTTCGGAGGTTTCGCGCCTTAGTCCCTATTGTAATGCGGAGTGAATATCTTTCGTTTAGATACCCATATCGGCATATCTCGCGCAATTTTTTTAATTTCGAATAGGTGCAACCGTACTCAAAATGTCCCTATGTATGCGGTGTGAAATACCTTTCGTTTGATAACAATATCGGCATATCTCATACAATTTTTTTTTTAGTTTCGTAATAGTGGCAACCCTAAAATGGCAACCCTACTCAAAAATGTCCCTATTGTAATGGTAGTGAAATACCTTTCGTTTTGATACTCATATCGGCATATCTCATCAATTTTTTTTAAATTTCGAATAGGTGGCAACCCTAAATGCTACCCTTCCAAAAAATTGTCCCTATTGTAATGCGAGTGAAACACCTTTCGTTTCATATCCATATCGGGCATATCTCATGCATTTTTTTTTTAATTTTCGAATAGGTGGCAACCCTAAATTGGCAACCCTATTCAAAAATGGCCCTATTGTAATGGGGAGTGAAATACCTTTCGTTTGATACCCATATCGGGCATATCTCATGCAATTTTTTTTTAATTTCGAATTCAAAAAATGACCGTTTGGGATCTTTTTTTTTTTTTAAATTTGTTTTTAAAAGCACTTTTCGGAAAAAATTCAAAAAATTTTTAGTTTTTTTGTACAAGTTTGTTTTTAGACGGCATACGATTTAAGATCGGGGTTAGATCGAGCTCAAGGCCTAACAATAATTTCTTTATCATTATACTGTTATGATAAATTTTTCTTAATGAAAACATTTTTAAATTTAGAATAGAAGAAAGAAAAAACTTTTAGAACACAACAAAAAAACTGCAAAGCTCGTTGTTCCAAAATGGATGATACAACGAGCTTTGGCAGTTGTCTAAATTTTTCTTTCTTCATTCTAATTTAAAAATTTTTTCAATAAGAAAAAATTTACATAACAGTAATAACGATAAAAAAAATTATTGTTAGGCGTGAGCTCGATTCGAACCGCGTTTTTTTTGTAATTTTTCAGTTTTTCGAGATTTTCGAATTTCGCCCTTTTTTATACTCAGTTGAGCAGACTCACAGAGTATATTAGTTTGATTGGATAACGGTTGGTTGTACATATATAAAGGAATCGGATAGATATAGACTTCCATATATCAAAATAATCAGGATCGAAAAAAATTTGATTGAGCCATGTCCGTCCGTCCGTCGTCCGTCCGTCCGTCCGTCCGTTAACACGATAACTTGAGTAAATTTGAGGTATCTTGATGAAATTTGGTATGTAGGTTCCTGAGTCACTCATCTCAGATCGCTATTTAAAATGAACGATATCGGACTATAACCACGCCCACTTTTTCGATATCGAAATTTCGAAAACACCGAAAAAGTGCGATAATTCATTACGAAAGACAGATAAAGCGACGAACTTGGTAGATGGGTTGACGTTATGACGCAGAATAGAAAATTAGTAAGAGTTTGGACAATGGGCGTGGCACCGCCCACTTTTACAAGAAGGTAATTTAAAAGTTTTGCAAGCTGTATTTGGCAGTCGTTGAAGATATCATGATGAAATTGGCAGGAACGTTACTACTATTACTATATATGTGCTAAATAAAAATTAGCAAAATTGGATGAAGAACACGCCCACTTTTTAAAAAAAATTTTTTAAAATTCAAATTTTAACAAAAAATTCAATATCTTACTGTATATAAGTAAATTAAGTCAAAATTCAACTCCAGTAATGAGATGATGCAACAAAATACAAAATAAAAGAAAATTTCAAAATGGGCGTGGCTCCGCCCATTTTCATTTAGTTTGTCTAGAATACTTTTATTGCCATAAGTCGAACAAAAATTTACCAATCCTTCTCAAATTGGTAGGAGCATAGATTCTATGACGGTAACTGTTCTCTGTGAAAATGGGCGAAATCGGTGGAAGCTCACGCCCAGTTTTTATACACAGTCCACCGTCTGTCCTTCCGCTCGGCCGTTAACACAATAACTTGAGCAAAATCCGATATATCTTTACTAAACTTAGCCACGTACTTATCTGAACTCACTTTATCTTGGTATAAAAAATGGGCCGAAATCTGACCATAACCACGCCCACTTATCGATATCGAAAATTTACGAAAAATGAAAAAAATGCCATATTCTATACCAAATACGAAAAAAAGGATGAAACATGGTAACTGGATTGGTTTATTGACGCAAATATAACTTTGGAAAAAACTTTGTAAAATAGGGTGTGACACCTACCACTATTAAGTAGAAGAAAATGAAAAAGTTCTACAGGCGAAATCAACAGCCCTTGAATCTTGGCAGGAATACTGTTAGTGGTATTGCATATATAAATAATTAGCAGTACCCGACAGATGATTTTCTGATCACCTGGTCCACATTTTGGTCGATATCGCGAGAACGCCTTCACATATACATCTAGGCCACTCGCTTTTTAAAAACCTCATTATACTTTAATTTGATATCCATATCGTACAAACACATACTAGAAGTCACCCCTGTCCCACCCTAATGGCGATATCTCGAAAAGGCGTCCCACCTATAGACCTAATACCCACTCCCTCTTAAAATGCTCAGTAACTCCTTTCGTTTGATACCCATATCGTACAAACAATTTATAGTCACCCTGGCCCACCCTAATGGCGATATCTCGAAAGGCGTCCACCTATAGACCTAATGCCACTCCTCTTAAAATGCTCAGTAACACTTTCGTTTGATAACCCATATCGTACAAACATTCTAGAGTCACCCTGGCCCACCTAATGGCGATATCTCGAAAGGCGTCCACCTATAGACCTAGTGCCATCTCCTCTTAAAATGCTCAGTAACACCTTCGTTGATACCATATAGTACAAACACATTCTAGAGTCACCCGGCCCACCCTAATGGCGATATCTCGAAAAGGCGTCCACCTATAGACCTAAGCCCACTCCTTTAAAATGCTCAGTAACACCTTTCGTTTGATACCATATCGTACAAACATTCTTAGAGCACCCTGGTCCACCTTATGGCGATATCTCGAAAAGGCGTCCACCTATAGAACTAAGGATACTCCCTTTTAAAATACTCATTACCACCTTCATTGATACCATATCGTACAAACACATTCTCGAGTCACCTGGCCACCTAATGGCGATATCTCGACAACGTGCGCTCACTATAGACCAATGCCCAATCGCCTCTTAAAATGCTCAGTACACCTCGTTTGAGACCCATATCGTACAAACATTCTAGAGTCACCTCTGGTCCACCTTATGGCGCTATCTCCGTAAAGGGCGTCCACCTATAGACTATGCCACTCCTCTCAAAATAATGCTCTGTAACTCCTTCATTTGATACCCATATCGTAAACTTTGGTTTGGCCTTCTTTGATGCGCATATCGTACAAACACATTCTAGAGTCACCCCTGTCCCACCTTAATGGCGATATCTCGAAAGGCGTCCACCTATGACCTAATGCCCACTTCCCTCTTAAAATTCTCAGTAACACTTTTCGTTTGATACCCATATCGTACAACATTCTAGAGTCACCCTGTCCACCTTTATGGCGATACTCGAAAAGGCGTCACCTATATAACTAAGGCCATTATTCCCTTTAAAATACTCATTACCACCTTTCGTTTGATACCCATATCGTACAAACACATTCTAGAGTCGCCCCTGGCCCACCTTAATGTCGATATCTCGAAAAGGCGTCCACCTATGAGAGCCTATGCGCACTCCCTCCTTAACAATGCTCAGTAACACCTTTCGTTTGATACCCATAGTCGTACAAACATTCTAGAGTCACGCTGGTCCACTTTATGCTATTTCTCTAAATGGCGTCCATTTATAGAACTA